>JAQGCM010001372.1:0-15635 GCA_034699705.1 Hymenaphorura dentifera | reverse complement strand
AACCATTTACAAATAAATTAATAGGCCGCTTTTCAATTAACCGAATTTGACATTAGCTCTCAGCCTCTCAATTTGACTGTAGCGCTACCGTCTTTTCCATTTTGATTTTCCAAGTTTAATTTGATTTCGTTTCCTTTTCGTAGAATTTCCACGCTGACGCTTGGGAGTATTTTATCCAACTACGTGCAGAAGCTAATGAAATCTAATCATAGATATCATAATACACCTGGGAAAATCAAAGAGTACTATCAAAGGTTCGGGATACAAACTGCTTCTTCGGTGTCTATTTGTCATGGTTTTTTATAGAGATTTGTGAGCAAATTAAGGGTGCACATTTTAAGGTTTGACAATAATTTACGTTTACAACAGCTACAACGAATCCGTTGAAAATCGAGAAGAACCTGGAATCATAATTCGACTCGCTGACAGTATTAAGATGTGTCCAGTACTGGTTGCTAGATTTATTTTGGAGGGATACCTTCGAGAGAAAGCCGAGGCTGATGGAGATCTTATTTTGGTGAAGGCAAAGCCCACTGAGGGTCTATTAAAACAGGATGGTGCAGCCACGACAACGCATATGAAAGCATCAGCTTGGGCCTTCAACCGTTCAGAAATAAGTCAATTATTACGATTCACAAATGAAATCAAGGATGCCAACCTTGCTTACGAGACTTACCTCGTAAGTACAAAAGAAATACTGGCATAATTTGTGTTATTGGTGGATTTATTTTGCATTATTTTTTGTGTGTGCAGTGCACGATCCATGATGATCAGTATGGACCTTTTCCGGACGCTATTAAAGGGTGAGTGGCAAAGCATTTCACAAACAAGAATAGCAATAAACTTATGTCCTCGTTAATTGCAAACTTTCCAATTTTCAGGAGTGCTGGATCAGAGCACGAACAACTTTTAAAGGATAAATTGACTGATTTAAACATCTGTTTTGTGGATGAAAATATTTTAAGACAACTAGGCTACGATAAAACACCAGACTTCAAGCTGGAAATCCCAATAGGTTGGCATTTTCATTTTTTACGAATGCATAAGATAAGGTCGGGTGAGATATTTGCACGGTCCTTGAGAACGGATTTTATTCATCATTTTGCTCAGAAAAAAATAACTAGAATCCGTTATCTAAAATCTAAACACCGTGGCTGTTCTGGAAATTTTCATTTGAGTTACACATTTTTTTTTGTTCTAGCAATTGGAAACACAGTGATAAATTGGATCGAAAGCAAGGCAACCTTCGGAGACGAGGAAACTCATCAAAATTACCTCGACGATCAATTGCTCAGTTATTGGAATCGGTGAGTTTTCTTGTCCAAATCATGCATGAGCTAGATGCTGGAGTCTCAATTATTCGTTGTTTCTGACACTGAAAAACTTTTCAATATTCTAATCCCACAGGTACGGCCCAGGCCTTGTCATTTATTGGCTGGGATATGTGGAGACCCTGCCACTAAGAACTCCACGTGGAATTATGATCAGTGATGATTTGCCAACCGACATCACGATCTTTAACCCAAACTGTGATTCTGATCGTCGAAAGCCAGCGTTTTCGATGCCACCAAGACCAACACTTAATCATGAACACAAGGAATGGACTACAGAACCGAATGCTGTAGATAAAGCTATTCAATTGTAAATCAAATACAATCCGAAGAGACAGTTTTTTTTATTTTAGCAATAAAAACACCATATTTTATTAATTACTATTTAATATTGGAAATACAGAGGAAAGAACCACAGAGTTTGGGATGATCAACTCTCTTGCATGCATGCATTCAATCATGCATTCCCAAACTTATGGTTGAATTTTTAACTTATTTGCTACTCTAAATGAGCAATGTGGATGTACCATGTATGTAGTGTTTAAAAATCCCTTGGTGGGTGAGAAGTGGAGGTGATTTTAGCTGTTGGGTTGATAAGTAGAATGAATGATTGCATAATTTAGTGATCCAAGATCTTCAAATAAGAAAAGAAATGCTACTTAACTCAGCTCAACAATTAGCTTGTACAAATTATAAATTATGACTGTGTCAATGTTCCATTCACAAAACAAAAACTAAACTTTGACTTTGCCAAGCTTTTGGTTCATTTCCTCCTGTCTCAGCCCAAAACAAAAAGTTTTAGCAACTAATCCTGGCTTAAATGTCTTATTGCTCCATAATACTACTAGTGAATTTGTGAACGGTGAAGGAGTGCCTAAAAAGTGTAAAGTAAACGTATTCAATGCCCAACACAGTCCATGCGGTTGATGGTGTGTTTGGTAAGAGGTAAAAACACGCTAATCATGAAAACTGTGTTGTATTTCTATATTTGAAACTCACCACTAAGGGCTTATTCAATTATTACAAAACACCTATTTACATCAAAAATCCCAATCTCTAAGATGTACGCACAACAATTGAATGAATGCTTAATTTGGTGTAGTTTTTCATATTTCAAAACAAGGCCAACGTTCGTTCACGTAATAGTAATTAGTGTATCCCACAAACTATAATAAATAGTTTGCTTGATTTCTAGCTAGCCGTGACGCTCATGTATATTGATATCAGAATGTCTGAAAGTCGGAATAGGTAGTCGAAACAAAACATTCAATCCCATTCTTTGTGCTTAAAATTCCGCATTCTCACATTCCGTACCCACTAATAATAATTATGGTTTTGAATGACTGTACATATACACATTTGAAAGGTACTAGGATTCTTAACATAATTTGTTTGTACAACTCAAACTCTACTACCTACCTCCCTTCCTAAAATAATGGACATTTACACTTTAGGCAAAAACTGACTAACCGAAAACCCCTTCCTTGGTATTTTGAACTCCACACTTAACTCACTCCAACTCCTTACCCTTAGAATAAAGACTTTAAACTCACGTTCACTAAAGTATAAATAGATTTTGTCCTTCCTTCCCTGAAAGGGATATTACAAACATTATTAACGCTTAAATAGTATAATGTCTTCACGAACAAACGAATGGTTTGGAGAAAATCACAATTAGCAAAATGTTCTACGTTAAGTCGGTAGGTCTTTGACTTACTCTCAGAGTATAAAAACAGCGTTGATAAATGTTTTCTCAACAAATCCTACTACTTGAGTTTTTCATTCGTTCAACTCAACTCATTGAATTTAGCACAATGCTGCTATAAATTATTATATTTTGAACAATATACACCCCGTCAATGGAAATATAAACCCCGACTCGCTCATACCACGCATTTCAATACAATCAATTATTGAAATAACAACGCTTTCTATTATTTGCTGTTGGAAATCACAAGCTGACCTGGCAGATTTCTGTATGAACTGAATTTATCCCCGGTCGTATTGCATTAGCCTTTGATGTTAAGACTTTATTTGTTGGGTCTGTCTTACGGATTTGGTTTGAAGTCATGTGAGGAATTTCAGCACGAGTCAATACTTAAGATGATAGCTCGGATTAGTCATAAATTTGAAGTCCTTGTAAAATAATATCTACGCCAAGGATGGGTCAACGTCGTTCATGATGAGTAGGTTCAGGTGACACGGATCTCCAAACTGGTGCAACTTTTTGTTCTATACTAGCCAACGGGGTAACAGTAAGGGCGGAAGAAGGCGGTGGGATCAACAGGTGCGGGATAACTAATCCCTCAGGCAGTGCTTTGGATGGTACTTGCTTGCAGGGAGATCGAGCTAACCTTCTCATCTCACTGCTCGATAGTGCCCGTCGTAATTTCCTTCAAAGTACAAAATGGCACACATGTAAAAGTTCTGCATCGTACTTCATTCGGTAATTCGATACAATCCTTATAATAATTATAACAATGAAAGAAGACTTACTTCGACATATCGTTGCTACAGAAGTACAAATCGTCAGGCGCATCCATCCAAGTACTAATTTGTTTTCGTGAACCGATTCTTGTCACTGTAGATATTTTTGGCTTTGTACCGTTCATGTGGTTAACACCAGGGCGAACATTAAGTGTGGCCGTAGTAGCTGGCAACAACTGAGTTGTTAGCTGTAATGGTGACCCCAGTGAACCATCCCGACTCACAGTTCTTGGTGCTGTAGCTCCTTGAATGTCCCAAGCCATTCGTTTAACCGATGGCCCTTTAGAGGAATCAAAGTTTAATTTTTCAAATATCGATTAGAGATTTGTGCTGAGACCGGAGACTCACCATTGCCTTCAATCCCATTAGCTTCGTCATAACTCCGCTTCTTCAGCATGCCAGGAGATAGGGTGTTCAAGCTCAAGGTAACTTGCTTTTCAGGAACTCGTTCGTATATTAGGGATCCATCTGCAGAAATAATTTTAAACATTTGTATGAGAAATGTTTCGTTTCAAAGTTTTGCAAAAATTTAGTGTGCCCTACCAGGTCCTTTCGGTGGTTTAGGGTAAGCCACCTTTTCAGGTTGCGGTAACTTAGATTTATCGGTCAAAATTAGCCATTCAGGAGTAACACGATCGTACGGATGTCCTAATTTTCGTGCCGTTTCCGACACTTTAGCGTGTGGCATTTTCCTATTTCTGTTTGTAACAAGGAGTTTCAGTTCTTCAGGAGATTTACCAATCACTCGGAGGGTACCTGGAAAAGTTCACAGTAGTTTTAATAAATTCATATACATGTATTCTCTTCTAAATTAACTTGTAGGTAAGTATTTTCTTACATTCTTGCTTAACCAAAATTATATTTATTGGCCAAAACGGTGATCGAGTGGCGTGCCGTGGTTTCAGGACGTCACTGCATAGTCTACGAGCTACACGAGTCATTGGTGTTGTGTGCAGATAGAAAGCAGTTCTCGTCTTCATCACAGGCCTTGGCGATCCTGTTCTCATGGCGAAACCATGGGAAGTAGCATAATGCCGAGCCAATTGATTCTTCATTTTAAAATCCTAAAAAATTAATTTAAATTAAAGTGAGTTTAGAATCCACATTTGTCAAACACTACCAAAACAATGACGAAGACTTACTTTACCACAACCTACGACAGCACACCTGTGGAGCCTTGTCTGCATAAGACCTGGTGACCTCTCTGCAAAACAAAGAAGTTGTATTAGCACTTAATTTCCATATTCTAAATATATAAACAAAACAAAAAAGTTAAAAATGCAAAGTTACTGACCTATCTCACCTTGAGGCTCACATTCCTCAGGTGATGATGGTCCGATCTTTGGCTTTCTCTGTTCAACTTCTCCATCAACTGCGGACAAAAAATTCAGTTAAACTCTGGCATACTGACCGACAACGTGTTCGGAACTTCAACAAAGATGAATTCACTTACGGAGTTTGTTGGGCACCTTTAGACCGCCATACTTTCTCCAATACGTCCAACATTGATTGCAAAGCCTGGCTTGTATCCCAGACGATCCAGACCAAGCGTACCATTGAGCGGAAGATGTCCCTAAACGACAGGAATTTGGTGTTTTCACATTAACTTGCATGTTCCATATCGAATTCCAATAAACACTACACAATATGAATAAGCAGGCATACCTGAACAAGATTCGCACGGCTTGCCAGCATTGAAGGGTTCAGGTGTATTGTTGCCGTTGATCAGGCCCTTGCTCACAGACAGTGCAGCAGGATTTGGTTTATTGCTGAAATGAAACAAAACTTCTGAATGACTGAATCGCTTGGGAAGATTCTACTTGACCCCAAACGAGGACAATAATATTGACCACATAAATTCAATATAAAAACATGACATGGTAGACTCACTAATTCGGTATGTAGACTTGTTTCAACTTTGTTTCTGCCTCAGCAGCTTTTACTCGCTTTTGTTGAACATAACGGTCAGTTGTTTTCCACATGTAATAGTACTCGATTATATTCTTGAGTGTTTTCCATGGTAAGAAGTCAGACCGAATGTCAGCGAAATCTTTTCCGTACTTTTCTAATGCCTCCTCAAATAAATTTGCCTAGAATACAATTAATAAACAGTCAACCAAGAGGACCAACAACTGCCATTTTCAATGTAGAATGTAGACAGGACAGATAGACAACTTTATTCATTGTCAAATAGATTTCACCTGCCAAAAGCAAGTGTTCTTTCTTGAAGCCTCGTGTAAAAAAGAAATACTGTAGATGACTCATTGAATGGCATTGTCATTACCTCAGAAGCAGACCATTCTTCCATCTCATCACGACATAAAACTGGTCCAGTTGAAGGTACAAGGGCTGAGACGGCTTCGGAAATATTGTAGTTGAGTTTGTGCAACGTGTCCATAGCATGAAACTGTAATTCATAGCGATAGTATTTATAATTATTCATGTTGCGAATAACCTTACGCGTTGAAAGTGTAGTATTTTTAATTTCAATTACCAGAGTCACATCCCTGGAAGCTGCTGCAGCACTCATATGTAGACTTGGTTGCTTCACAGAACTTGAACAATCTAAAGCTCTGGCAAAAGTTCCCACAGATCTGGATATGACTAAGAATTGATCAATTTGTTTATCCGTCAACCCGTGATCAGGTGTCCAAACCAAAGTTTCCAGATGTTCTAAGTTTCTATCGTCTGCTTCCCCTGAAACAATGTAATGTAAATGCAAAGGGTAAGGTAATGTCTTTATTTATCCCAATTCTATGCTTGGCTTGTACTGCCTTAAAAGTTAAAATTATCAGAATTTCTTACCTTCATTGAGCATGCTTTTAGGTTTTTCAACTTGATACCGTTGGCCCACACGAATTTCTCCTCGATCGGCCAATAACGTCTTTTGCTGTGGATCGTACACCAAAGAGTAGAAGTAGGTATCCTGCGTCACCAAAATCAAAACATTTTATTACAATGGAGTATATCACCAATGATCTCGGAAGAACGCCTGCACTTCTTCAAAAAAAGATAAAACAGCAGGATTGACATCAACCTCCTGACAATAAATTAAGACTAATCTGAAGATTTCGGCCCGAAATCCCTCTTTATACTACCCGTGACTTGATATGAACAGGTACAGATCTAGTCTAGTGTCCGGTCACACCATGTGTTGGTTGTATGGGGTCATTCGAACAGCGTATAATACAAAGGGTACAAAATGGAAGAAAAGTATAGAGTTGTCAGGGTAGTACATTGCAGTGTATGTACTTCCACTGAAAGATAATTCAGTTGCTTACATCTTTATTGAGGTATGACGTGAGACATTCCGTTTCATTCAGAAGAGTGACGGAACATTTTCCTCGGATATGGGTGGCTGGCAAAGTCTCCACTTGTCTTGACAGAAATAGTTCTCGATGTCGCAGCAAATGTTTTTGTTTCGGTGTTAGACTTTCTCTCTCTTTTCCTTCGTCTTCTTCTAAGGCACCTAAAATCAACAAGATAGTTGGTTTGCTAACTTCCATCATAAGACTGGTCACTGGTTAATGTTATCGCTTTCGCTACTGCAGGTGCAATAATTATAAAAAATTGAAACTGAACATTTTCTAACATATCATCTGACTATCTGAACTCGACTGAGTCAATCATAAAATTGAAGTGGAAATCTTTGTGTCACCTTAGACATTCAAAACAAATTGAGGCTCAAATGCATAAGTAAAGCTGGCAGGTTTAGTCGCTACACGTTAGTTGTAGTAGTGGACTTTCCAATGCAAGCGGTCTCTTAATACCAAGTTTAGTTTGTATAAATTTTAGTACTCATGGAACCTGGATCACTGCGAAACTTCAAAGCTACATAGTACATACTAATCGGAATACAGTTCATTTCGATTCACTGTAATCAAAAATATTAAAAAGTACATTCGTATTCGTTCAAAGAAACAATAAAGTTTCGTGTTGACGTCAATGTTCAGTTAATAGTTCGGTTTTAGTGATTCTGGTGATAACATAGACCATGCAATCCAATTTTTAACAAGGAAGCTGGTATCCTTCTAGAGTCACAATAAATTATTCTGTAAAACAAAAATTCCGTGGATTTAACTTATCGTTAGTCAAGTCAAATCCTATATTGAATTAATGTAGGAAGAGTAGGAACTTAACTCACAAATCAGACTTTATAATTACTAGACATCATAAATGCTAAAAATGCTAGAAATAATACTAGAAACCATTAATAAAAACATTATCATATCGTGGTGTGTGCTGAACAGAGCCAAAAATTGAAAAGGAGTCAACTTGTCTGTCGAACCATCGAACGAAATGGCGGATGTCATCAAGAGTGTGCAAATGAAGGAAGTGAAGGTTCAATGTTGAAGCTCCCAAATAATCAAACAACCTCTAGTACCATACATACTCCTGGACCAGGACAGGAGTAGATCCTCATCAAAGAAAGAAGAGCTGGTAACTCTCCGCTACGAACTAATAGTTCGAGTCGGTGCGCTAGAACCATAGTCGCCGTATTCGTCGTCGCCCGGCAAAAGAGTACCTCTCCTTCCCATTTACAAAATGCAGCAATATCACCAAAAACACATCTACTTATAAGAAACAGCATTCGGTAACCTGAACCTATATAAGTATGTTGTATATGTTGGGAAAAGACCCGAAATGCCCGAATCGAGGAGGTGAAGATATTGGCGGTGGGAAGTACTTGTAGTCTCTCCATTCTTCCTATTTGAGAAAAATAATTCTGTTCCACTCAAGAAGAGACCCGTGGCTGTGTCATGTCATTTCCATCAGCTCCCGTTGATGATCCGAATACCAATGCCTGCCTGATGCCTGGGCTGGCGTTTCTTACGAACGAACCCCTGATACCCGGATTCACATCCATCCGGACTAACTGGAAGAAGTCATAAGGACTTGAGAGGACGATACGGAAGATAGCTCTTAAGCAGAAGCCGTATGTGTGGACCAAAGCAAGAGAACTCCTTTCTCCCTGCCTTCTTCCTCCGATCAATACTCATAGCAATGCAATCCCTTCTCTTCAGTAATTCACAATCAAGAAGTCTTTCCCCAAAAAGGAGAAAAGAGAAAGAATATCCAGATGTTTTGTGTGTCCGCTCGCGTCGCCCAAAAAGGAACACCCAAAACCTATCTCCCTGATGAACATTCGACTCAAACTCAACTCCACTTTCAAGATGGCAGATACAGATGCGGAGAGACGCAATCCAACCTCGACAACAAATAATCTACCCGCCCATTCCACTAACTAAAACTAAAACAATTCCTTGGCCTGATCTACACCTTAGAATTGAACTTGAACTAACTAAGTGATCGAGTTGTATTTATCTGGGTAATCATGTTTATGAATTTCTAAAGGCCGAAAATACTTTGATTTTTTGCTTTGATTTTGATTTCTTTATTAACGTGATAATCCAAGGCAGTCATACATACGAATATGCTTTATAAATAGTAATCATTGATGCTCATTGATCAAGATGCTCGGTTTCGATTTAGTTGAAATTGCTTAATTGCTAGCTTATAAAAAACCAGTGTAATTTGTTCTGAAATCAATTAGCGTTTATCTAAAAGTTAAGACAGCCTAGACTAGACAGCTTTTGGGTCACAGCCCATCAAACGAAATCAGATTTCGGATTTTGCAATACATATATCGAGTCCTGAATTTCCGAGCTGGAAAATGCACGCATTGTGTAAGGAAGGTAGAGCAGTGTCTTGTGTGGTTTGCGTACTCAAGTTTTCAGGAGATGAAAAGAGTACAGTAGAGTACCACAAAGCGCAATGAGAAGAAACGTGTTGGAGTCGAAATGAAACTATGAAACGGCTCACCACCACCAGCCAAGTCGAAGTCAGTCTCCATCGATTTTTATCTTAGGAGAAATGTTATCAATTTGCGTATGTGGTAATCCACACTAGTTAGAATGACATAACGCTCACTCCCTTCCTTGCAAATCCACGCCCTGTACATAATCTATGCTATGCTTTTCTCAACTAGTTCCCAACCGATGTTTTGCAAATCTGGAACTTAAATTAATGGAATAACCCAACACCTAACAAACCATAATACGACTTGATTGTAATAAAACAGAAATTGTACACTGTTTGGGATCTGTTGGAAATAGCCAAGTAGCTATCGTAAATGGGTTTGTAGCGCTAAATATCACATCTCAAATTACTCAAATCAAATCTAACTTCCAAATAAATATACTAACAAGATTGAAAAAGTAAAGACAGTGTGAAATTGTAAAATGTCTGCCTGGTTGCTTTTAACTTCTAAACGTCTTTCCTTCATTGGTTCACTGGTTCTAGGGATCCCATTCATTCCAGAAGCCAGTTTCAGAATGATCCTGAATTCTGATTACTTCTAGCATGTTAAACTGCCTTTACTTTTAACTATCGTGAAGTTTTCACGGATTTCCAAATCCTTCATCTTCCATTATACGGATGTAAATAGTACATTAAGCAAACACCCTATCACCAAAGACCCTATTGCCCAGTAGTATTTTGGCATTTGGCATTACTCAAGTAACGTTGTCTGTCTTCCTGGGACAGAAATTGAGGAGTTCTATTTCTTGTCAACTTTGGAAAAGGCAAATTATATCACATCAATTCCCAATATGCTAATAAGTACAAACATGTAACCCGTAATTTACTGTACACAACAAATAACTCTCATAGTGTGCTAGTGTTTTACCCATTTTACCGCTTGCGATTAGTCACCCTAGCCCTCTAAACATAAACGCCTGCTTGAAAACACAAATATGACCAAAATAGGATCTAAAGAAAAACGGAAAACAATTCATGGAGTAAATGGAGTTGGTCTCACAGAGTAGATGGACTTATCCATATCCAACTCTACCAAAATATCTGTATGAAATGACAGATCATCAGAACTAATCGAGAAGTTCTTGTTCTAGTTCACCGTGCTACCCTTCCGTGTGTTGTCTCCCACTCCAAATGCTTTGATTTTCGTAATTTTACAAAACTCAGTCTACCAAACTAAGCTATCTATCACTATCAGAGCGAGCATCGCCAACCCCAAACCCCTGGATGTATGTATAGGTATACTATATTCATTACTCTCACAAAACATTTACGTGCACGAATTTTACTTCATTGACACGAAACAGCTAACAAAATCACTGAAGAGAGTATATAACAAATGTACCCTAAGGGCTAATTACAACTTTTTACTTATTCGAGATTCCAGCTAACATAGGAAGGGACAAAGCCTTTTTGTGCCTTTATAGTCATCCTCGCTCATCCTCCACTAAACTGTTTCTTTTCTTGGGGGAGTGGACCGAGTTAGAAATTACCTACACCAACTTTAAACTTTAGTCTCAAAGCAAAACAGTCAAAAGGCAAGCAAACTAAGTAAAATCAACTACTTATACAACACATACAACATAATACAATGACGAGACGATGTACGCATTTTTTGGGTTTGATGGCTGCCGAACAGTCTCTTACAAAACTCTTTCCATAAAACACCAGAATCAAATGATAATGCTGAGCGGAGGGGATCTCAGATCATACCGTGCTTATTATGGGTTTTGGATACTACTGCTATTAGGATCGAGGTGTGATTAAAAGTTTGATATTGCACAAAAGCATTAGGTTTAGTTGTGTCAGAGTCAAGCATATCGTAACCTTAGTACAATGTCGTATCGTGTCATGACTCGTGACGTGAAAAAGCCCAACCAGCACACAGTGCAGCAGCACCTTTACTGCGACTACTACTTAAAATACAATCTCACACTTCCACAGTATCCACAGCCAAGCCACCAGCAGTTCATTTATTCATTCTTTAATAATAATACCGTAGTCTGCCCATGCGGTATTACAGAGTCACCGTGGCGGCTTGGCCCATCAAGTCAACCATGGTGCCATTGCCTTTGCAATCCTTTCCTTCCAATACCTGTGCCTTCCTCCCTAACTTTTTTAATAGCTTTGAGCAAAAGCAGTAAGAACCAAGGAAATAATATATAAAAAGCAATATAAAAGTGATTTCCACTCGGTCGCTCGAGTCAAGACAGACAGATTGGAATGAAAATGTGTGTAATATAGTCTTCCCCCCTTTTTTGCGGAATTAGCACCCAAAACCACCTTCTCCTTTTGCGTCCCGTCCCCCTCCTCGGTTGGTCACATCCTCAAACTAACAACAATTTTCAAACAAGAGAGAATCCTATCCTGTGTGCGGTTGAAGGGAAAAGAGGCTAGGAATTGGGAATGGGAAAAGGAAAGCTGAACCGTCATTCTTCGTATTCGGTGGTCTCTTGGCCTGGTTGGTCTCTTTGCCCCTGCAGCTTGGCCAGCACAGTCAGTCAGTCAGTCATAGTTCTGAGGAGAGCGGAGGAACTAGTGGTGGATGCGGAAGGAAATAGACGGGAGAGGAGTGAGATTCCTCTCAAAACTTCTCTCTTAAAAGATGTGTGGATGGTGTAATTGTAATGAGCACTAGAATCTAGAAAGAGAGGAGAGGACCGACCAAGAGACACAAATCAGGAGCAATACCTCTCACACACCGGAATAATGAAATCAACCAACACCCCTTCCTTCCTCTTCCTTCCCAATGTTCCCAAACAAAACGACATTTGCCTATTTTCCATTTGCAATATGCCTTCGCATTTCGGAATTTGGCCCTCTCAAAATTAACATATCCTTCACATTATTGATTATTGCAAATCCAACCCTGAGTACCCCCTACCTTAACGAACCCCTAATATACACGAATTTCCAAAAAAATATTGTACTGTATTTGTGTGAATCGAGAATAATTGGAATAATTCTGAAATACATCCAAGAATCCATGTACGCATACGTGCTTGAAAAAATTAAATTGAAAATATTAGACTAACTAGTCGTAACTTCAGTCTCGTGGCCTGATTGACAGTTATCACGGATACAAGCTAGTTTGTTGGTTTTACATCACTCATATTAGAGTTAGTATTTCGAAATAAACACAATGGTTTTCAGCAAACCGCTGACTCGAAAAATATGCACTCAGGCCAAATGATCTTCGAAACTTCCTGAGTGGAGAGAATCAGTTCATAAAACCGCCTGCGCCTAGCAAGCCAGTGAAAGTACGACATTGTAAATGTAACTTGTGTTAAATTCGACCGTGGTAAAAGCATACATATAGAAATCATATTCTCTAAGGTCAACTTGCAAAAGGCAACTTCAATTTCAATTGCTACTTTCGTCTAGACTGCGTTTCCCAAACCAAACACTCAATGAGTCTTAGTTTACACTAAATAGAAACCTTTTACAGAATGCTTTGGGAAGGCATGTAACTATGTTGAACTTATCAATTTCAAAAGAATGAAAAATAATAAATTGGCATCTGCTTACTGTGATGACGATCGGCTAAACATGTTAGGGATGGGGGTAGATCTCTCCGTCGGAAAAAACACATAACTTTGGCTTCGACATTCCCATTCGGAGTCTGAAAAGAGAAATCCATGTTAATCAAAATATCAAACAGGTTAACTATTCCATCAGATGCAATCGATCCAGATTAATTAAAATATACTACAATAATTTTTTTATACCGATAGCACTGAATTTAACTCGAGCTAATTTACATGTAAACTTAAACTTTCTCGGTGAGAAAGAGAATACAAATTTAATTTAATGCATTCTGGATATCAGCTCATAGTCCCAATGCAAATCGACAAGGCCATAAATATATAACTCTTGGAGAAAGTAATAGTACATTTCATCGTACGAATTCTACTCCTTGAGCTGCTCATTTTTGTTATACTCGCGTAGAAATTCACAAATGCAAATCGATAAATTAGAGTAGAAAAGACTTGCTCAAATAGAGCGAACTTTACTTTACCGCACTTCGTACACCGGAAGGAAAACAGAAAAGAAAAACCCAATTTTAGTTGACAGTGAAAGTCATTCCGAGAGGCAGGACAGCGTTAGTAAATAATTTTGTGCCCATGCCCTGAACCTTTCCTTAGAGGCACTCCATATTCCAACCAAAAATGCTAATACAACAATAAGTAATCAGGCAAATTGGGAAATCCTTTTCGCTGGAAGTTAATTGTTGCACATACATTACAGTGAAATATAATTAAGATTGGGATTGAACCAAGACTCGCACAACGTTAATGAACGCCACTCATGAAGCTTAAAATTATTTCATTCAAAATGACAGAACTTTGTTTCGAAGAGTGTGCAATTTTATCCAACACAGTTTAAACATCATTTTTCATGGTTTCAGATTCATCAGATTTATACTTCAATCTTACGCCTCCTTTGGCTTTTTGCACGGCTTCTAACGCCGGTCAAATTACCTAAATGTCGGCGACCCCTTCTTAACCAAATTAAATCCAATTCCGGCAAATGTAAATATATTGGCAGCAAGCCGGGAATAGTACATTACGAGATTTATTCATTTAACCGATGTGATGACCATCAAATCCATCATGACCATCTATTGATTACTGACTACAAGCAAATTGTCAAAAAGGGAAGAATGAGTCCAGTCAAGATGTGCTAAAATAAGTCCTTACATTTAGAAATGTGATTGTCAAGCTAGGTAAATATGATCCCATTTGCTCTAGCCAAAGCCATTTACACCATGCATAACTCATGTATCACGTTGTCGCTTTCTTTAATTGACCCCAAATCACAACCACGTACGAGTGGTGCAACATAAAACAAAAAACTTATGATACTAAACCCAAGAAGGGAATAAACACTTAACTACGACATACAAATAATCGTAATACGCTACATTTGTAATAAATTGTATTGATGAGACAATTACCTTGTTAAGCTCTTCTATTCTTCGTACTTGATATGGAGACGTTGAGGATGACTCGAAGAGGACAAAATCTGGAAATTAAACAATATTAAGCATGAGTATTCAGATCACAACGACCGTTCACTGTACTACCATTACATTATGTTACTTTAACATATTTTCAATTTTGAATGATTGGATTACCGGATTACGAATGGAATACGATTAAATTTTGACTAGATTTGAACTGTTTACCTCCAACCCGGTACATGTTGGGAGTCGGAGAGGGCGAAGGTGTTGTGGCAGACATTCTTTGCCCGCCTTCTCTTGGCCACGAGGAATGAATGATGGGGTTGACTGATGACGACGTTTTGAAGTCGGTTATTTTTGGATACCAACGAGTGAAATGTCCTCAACCACCAACCACAGGCACAAAATAAAACAACAGCCAGAAAACACTCTGCTAGTGTTCACGTCCACCAAACAAACCACACTTCCACTCCCAATTAATTGCTCTAATTAAAAAAACTAAGCACCACAAGAAAGAGCGAGCACGCACAGCATCCAGTGATGACGATGACGGGGCAAGCGAGTGAAGCGGTTGACCTTTGAGGTGCGCACGTGTTGACCTTTGGTGACCAAACTGACCCGCTCAGTTCACGAGTGACAAGACGAAAAAGAGTGGTCGAAGAAGATGTGAGTCTTGGGGAGTTGTAGTGGGGAGGACTGTTCGTTCCTCCAATGAAGTGGATGCCATAACACGACTTACAACAGAACACACAAGCAGAGCAAGTGAATTGAGAATAAAAATTGGAATGAGTTTTTGGACTGTGGATGATTGTGTGTGTGAATTGTGGATTGGATTGGAGTGAGGCTGAAAGAGATGCGCCACCAAATCATTCAACTTCTACTCAATGACTGACTTTACTTGTGCTTTGCCAACTTTGCCTTGCTTTTCCTGCAGTTTTGACGGACGGACGGAGACGGCGGCGGAACCGAAAGCGGACTCAGACCAACGGCACCAACCCCACAGCACTAAACACCTCAACTTCGCTTTCCCTTCGCTC
>JAQGCM010001371.1:0-15635 GCA_034699705.1 Hymenaphorura dentifera | reverse complement strand
GCGGACAAACGAAAGGCCGACCCAAAGCCCCAAACCATCCTGCTTCGAGCAAATCAAGACTCATGTCCAACCTCTGTAGACATTTTGAAGAAAAAACTGTACTACGAAGTAAGTTTCCTCGACTACTACCAGAACAGCCACATTTCCATTCGTGACTACGAAGCTTTGGTCCCCCTTACAAAATACTCAGGCAAACAACGTGGCGACAATTACTGGAACATCAATCGTCGATTCCAAAACAAATCAGAAAAACCTGAAATCCATTACCTTTTTGACCACCACAAAATTTAGTTGAGTTCTCTAGAAGTCCAGCAAGCTGAAGTCCGATGCATGCCAAGGAGAGGCCAGCGGCGGCCTGATAACAGAAATGCCGCAGTGGCGGGGCGACCCGGCGCGTCCCGAAAACAAATCGCCGGGTGGGGCAACACAGAGAGGGGGGTCCACGTCCCTTGCCCTGGACAATCGAAAGATTGACAGACGCCTCTCTAATGAAAGTATCTCTATCCGTCTCAGTCTCTAGCTGTTGCTTAATGCTTTAGTATCAAATTCATTTAAATAAAAGTTGAAAATATAACCTGTATAAATTGTCTTTGATTTATTTTGCGCAGTCCACTACCACTATCAAGGCCTCGAAATTAGTTTTTGTTAAATGCGTAAAACTCAAGTACGCCAATAAACTCAGAAAATCTGTAATTAATTGTAACAAGTAGGAAATCAGCTATCAAATTTGGTGTTGGTATTATCTTATTTTTTGTGACATAACAATTGCCTTTTACCTTCTTTTGAACTACCTATCATCTTTCTTTGCAAATTGCATCATCTTTTATCTTTCTTTATCTTTTCAAAATGACCAAATCATTTGTAACTCTAAAAAAAAATCGGCTATTTTTCAGAGTTATCCCACGAACACGATAATGATACCCAAGTGCTTATATTGCCCATCACTGATCAAATCTAAAATCAAGCCAGAATGTGCAAACACCATAAGCATTAGAGTAGAAGCTTTAGTTAAATGTCTGTTTTGCAAACTGAACTTGCACAAAAATTATAAAGATCTAAAGATATGTAAAAATTACCTTCCCCGGGGGGAGTAATATAAGTTCTCCTTGGATTTGACAAAACTTGTCCATCTTGAATTATTCCAATTCCGATTTTATTTGCACTTCCTTCCAGACCGATCACAATCACCATTTTGGCAAACAGCAGCAGCAGCAGCGCAGCAAATCCAAAATTTGACAAAAATTTACACAAAACGTCAAAAATATGTCAATTTCACTCAAAAAATGTCAACGAATGGAATTAATTTTCTGAATCACACGAAACCGACCGAAACGAAACGGCAAGTATGGAATTCGCAATTTTGACCGTGTTCAAAAATTGACATTCCCAGAATTCACTAAAAGGACCACGAGAGCACGTTGACTTGGGGCAAAACGTGCTCCTATATTTTGAACCAGATAATTTTTACAGATGGCAAAATTACATGCTGTGCGTGCATCCAGTGCATGTGCTGTGCTTTGGTTGGTCTGCTGTGCATTGAGTGAGCTCAAAAATTGTAACAGTACAAAAAATTATTGTATTTTTAATTTTTATCAGCTTCAGTTCGTGTCCTCGTCGTCTCAATTCTGATTCACGTGTAAAGTTTAACTTTAATCTTCGCCCAGTCCAGAGAGTCCAGACTAATTTCTATTGTGTAATAACATTTAATTTTTTTGGGTCTCAAAACCAACCTATTTATAAATCTTTCTTTCTTTGTACTTTTTTTTTATTAATCTCAATCGCTTCCGTTTCTTTACAGGGCATTCGACGACATCATTGAATTCGTGCGTGACACTTTACAGTTTCAATTTCAACAAGAAGATCACACGGACATCGCAACGGAGAGATCAAACAGCAAACTAGGCCAGGCAGGAAATTCTGGCTAAACTCTGGCGTACATATTATTGGTTGGTAATTTGTTAATATTTTTATTGCATAATCATGTTGTTATTTCCATTTCGTTTTCATTGCATTGCATGATCATCTTGTGCATGCTTGAGGACAAAACTGATGTGCTGGTTTAGTGGTGGTAGTGGTCGGTAGTGTGCCGAAGTTAGTCGATGTAGGTACCAGGAGGTAGGCTTAAAGCTTAAATATGGTTTTGCTTTAGCCAACTGCAGCGTAATGGACAGCGTAATGGAATTTAATTCTGATTTTGTAATTTAATATCAAAGCTATTGTAAGAACCAGACAGTTGCACAGCACAACTTATTTTAAGTAATTTGATATAATTTTTTTGCCATTTGCAGACGAGCCCAGCGCAGCTAAATGGAATACCCACATCCACTGCCAACACTGCCTAGCCAGTGCAGTGCCGAAGGCCGTCCTTCAATTCGTTCACATTTTAGCTAATCATGGCTACAAGAATAAATCACAAATGTGCAACACAGTCACAATTTGCAAAGTGAAATAGTAAGGTGTGAATGGTGACGTGACGTTATAAAATATTTAAACTTGATTGGGATAAGCGAACGCGTTGGAGAAATATCAAAGATCGTGCAAGATTTGCATTTAGTCAACTCAAAAATGGATTTAATTGCTGAGACTAAAATTAAAAAAGTTCTTCTGAGAAACCTGCTTGAGAGTGTAAAGAACTGTCAAACTAAATACGGGTCAAGAACGGAATTGGCTACAGAAGATGATGAAACGATTTTTAAAATATGTATAGCCTTTGAAAAAGTTTTCAACCATGGGGGAAAGTCAACTAGTCAAACAAATCGAAGCTGGACGGCTGGAAATTTTGTAAGGAATTTTGAAGATGATATAACATTAACTTCAAACATTTGCTTAACTAGTCTAAACTAGATGTTGTCCTCTGCAGATCCAATCCAACCGAACAACAACTTTTGCATTTTGGCCGACAATACAAAAAATACTATCGAAACATGAATCTGACAGATTTTTACTTCTCCAACATGTACGTACAGATGTAGGACGAGGACGTGCTTGGCTCCGTGCAGCCCTGAATGAGCATTCCCTTGAACGATACATACTCATTCTAATCTCATATGAACATTTAAATACACATTATGAGGATTACGCGTTCGTTCGTGACCACGAGTTAAATGCAATTTTACCACAAGTAGCAGCTGGGTTAGGTTCTATCATTTTTGCACTGAGTATCGACAACTTTGAATTTGATTCGGCGGAATCCCTGGAGAAGAACGTAAGTCTTGGGAAAACGGTTATCTTACATTCAATACCAATTTTCAACAAATTTATAGAAATTTTAATAATTTAAACTTGCAGATTGCATCTGATCCAATCGCTGAGTCTGTACCTGAATTGGGTGAAATCGCTGACATTGTATTGGGTAACAACGCCTCGGCAAATGCAAATAGTGGGAAACCTCTGAGGAGAAAGAAGAAAAAGAAAATTCCAACAACATTTATTTCCTTCGATGGGGAAACGAATCAAGAGGACTCTCAAGACTCTTTTAGCTCAACTTCTGTTCCTGTAACTCCTTCATTGTCGAAGGAATTTCAAACTAGGTACACAGAATCGAATTCCAAATCTAATGCGGCAGAGATGCCAGTTCCAGAACCAACGCCTTCAATCACAATACAGCCCATTGAAGATACTCTTTTAGAAAACTCAACCCAATGCTCAACATCGATCAAATCCGACTGTCTTTCAATTTACTCTGATACTTCGGATCGAATTAACATTAGCCTAACACTTTCCCCTAATGAAAGACTCAAACCCATTGGCGTAGACTTAACTTGTGGCGAAAGCGACCCGGATCGAATCCATGACTTGATTCCAGTTTCAAATTATTGTGAAGATTTGGCCGGTTATGGAAGTGAAGATGACATAAATAGTTTGAGTGGAAGAACTTCAAATGAAATGAGTGTGCCTGGGGCGGGGACCGCCTTCGTCAATTCAGCACCACAAAATTCATTAAATTCAATGGAATCAACTGATACTAATAGTTCCAACGAAAGGATCCTAAAATTAAAAGCAATACTAGACCATGAAGTGAAGCAAGTCTCAAATTTAAAATCCGAATTGGATGAAGTAAAAAGAAAACACAACGACGAGTGCAAAATTCTACAAGCTAAAATTGAGAGTTTGAGCAAAGAAAATGAAATCATTAAGCATCAATTGAAAAAATATATTGGGGCTGTTCAGCTTTTGAAGGGCGGGGTGGGGAGGCGGGGTTCGTTAGAGGAGGATGAAATTGTGGAAGTAGATGGCAATGCAATTGATGGTAAACCAACCCAAATTTTTGAGTTTTGTAATTGATGAATAACGAAACCATACTAATATGCTAACGTTTTTGCTGTATTTTAGCTGATCCTGAAACCGATTCATTGCAATACGAAAGAAAATTGATTCAAGTGGCTGAGATGCATGGCGAACTTTTAGAATTCAATTCATACCTTCAATGTGAATTAAAGAAAAAAGATCAGCAAGTGAAAATCTTAACCGAAGAGTTGATTGATCTTCGTGGTCCATTTGAAGAAGAGGATTTAGATGGGCCAAGTGCTCAGCCTGCAATAAATACTCAAGGAGAAATAAATCGTGTATCTTTTAATGAAAGAATTCTCATCAATGTATGGATCCCATCAGTGTTTTTAACTGGTGCTACAAATGATCTACATCACGTTTATCAGGTAAACATGTGTAAACAAATCGGTATAAATTTTGGTTTGAATACATGGTGGCACTGTTTTACAAACTTTTGTTCGTTTCTTTGTTTACAGATATTCATCCGGATTAAAGACGCGGAGTGGAATGTGTACCGCAGATATTCGCAATTTTATAATTTGCACAGAGACTTGAGAAAGCGTGATTCCGCTGTTGGAGCATTTCATTTCCCACCTAAAAAACACTTGGGAAATAAGGTTAGTTTTATGATTGACAAAACCGACAAAACGTCCTCAATTATCCAGCTTTAGAGTTCGAGACTTACTTCCTTGAACGAATGGTTCTAAGAATTTTTTTAATTGTTTGTTTTTCCAGGACTCGAAATATGTAGAGGACCGCCGCCGAAAATTGCAAGAGTATTTGAGAAGCGTAATAAATCACACTTTACACACGAATCCTATTTTATCATCACACCCAGACAAAAATTTGCTGATATCTATTCTACCATTTCTTGGGTAATTACTTTTAAAAAAAAATTCCGGATGCTTTTGGTTATGATGTTTATCATACTTTTTTTAAAATTTGTTTTCAGTGAGGTCCAACAACCTAAGCCAAGTAAAACTCGCAGAAGATTTTTTCAAACAAATACAAATGAAGAATCATCAAATGCAAGAGGTTTCACCGAAATTGGCGCTTATACGGGACTTTAATCAAGCTCGTCCTTTGCATGTATGCATGCGTGCGTATTTTATTTTTATTTTCGCCGAGGAATACTAGGACAAATTTTAGAAATTCGATTGAGAAAGTTCACTGATAAAACTGATAGTATTCGATTATCGGTAGAACTATAAATAACAATTTGGCAGGAAAACTTAAACAATGTTTTTAAGAATGCTTAGATTTTTTAGAGAAAGTGCATGCGTCATATTGTGATATCGCGACAGTTTTTTTAACTTGAAAATTTTTAACAATAAACTTAGATAACAAAACAATTCAAAATTATTTCTGGTTATCACTGTCATCCAGACTGTGAAATTTTTACAACCGAATGATGGAATACTACTTTCGCAATTGATGCCGAATGGGTGGAATTGTGAAAATAAATGCGTTCGAAATTCTACTAAGTCTGCACCGCCGCAACCGGTCCAAGGTAGTCGATTGTAAATGTTACTTTATTTCAAACTCAAATCAATGAGTACAATTCAAGCCACTATCTTTTTTACATCTCAGTAAAGTAAGCACTTATTTTTAAGTTTCCATTTCCTAGAAATTAAGGAACCACAGGAATCTTTCACAACGCAAACATAGCTTATTCTTAAGGAAGGTTGCACAACCCGTTGCAACTCACACCTGCGCACGGATAATTTATAATTTAAACATGGAATTTACAATTTAGTTCTCTTACACAAAGAATATGCAGGCCTGAATTGGTAACCAAATTTGTACCTACCGACGGTAATCTCAATTTCTCACAACTTAACAGTCGAACACTAAACTGAAGTATTCTAGTTGGTGATAGAAATGGAGTCGCTTTGCTTTGTTTCGTTTGCTCCGCCTTCCAACAGTAGAAATGAAGAAATGGATGTCTTCAACAATTAAAAGTTTGGACTTTTGGTTCAGTGATATAGTCATTTAAATTGGACCATAAATTTGGAATATTAGTACCACTACCACAATTCAAGACAAGACGACTGGAATGGAAATTATTTGTTAAATGAACTTTCAAGCGTATATCTATAAGCACTTCTCTTCATAACCCAACGCGTGATGCCAGAAGCGGCCGACCTAGCAGAACTTTGAGTATTTGAAGAACTCGGTCCAGCCGACGAAGGTCCAGCCGTAGCAGAGGCAACCTGAAATCCACGACCCCTCGAAGAAGTCCAAGGAGTAGATTTTGTATTATTAGCACTGATGCCCTTGGCCACATTTGGGGAAGATTGATGAAGAACTACGGTCAGAGTTTCATCTTCCAGGTCCAGATTACGAGCCCTGACCCCTACCACTCTCGCGTGATTGACTTTCGTCGGAGTCGCCGGCATTCTTCTTGGCGTTGCTGGACAAGTTCGAACTCCAGAGCTGCTACCCCCTGGACTATATTGGAAGCGTGAATTTGAAGCCAGTGGACTTTTCTCATTTTGACTTCTTTCAGAATGAGATAATCTTGCCGGTAAGGAAGCTACAGAAGCGACTGAGGCGATTGAGACTGTGGAATCACTCCTATGAGCTTTCCCCGAGAGTCGATAATGAATTGGGCTGGCTGGAGTTGAATTGCTCGGACTTGAAGCTCCACCTTGGTCACTTGGACTCCTAATATGGCTCTTCCAACAGCCATAATGTCTTTCCCAGGAACCTTTTCCGGGAGAATTTGGCGATGGAGCCCCTGAAGAAGGTAACTTAGAAATCGGAGAATAAGGTACGGGGCCAGGACTAGATTTGCCACTATTATTGCCGCTGCTTGCATTGGACGAGGTTCTGCTTGGAGAAGATGTTGCTGAAGAGGGTGCAGAAATGGAGGCTGACGCCAGGATCTGAGCCGTGATGGCGGCATGGTCTGGACTAGAACCTTCAGTCGATCTTAGCCGCGTGAGCCTAAGAACGACACAATAAATTGCCCTTGATTAAACATAAAGATCAGTTAATTTTAATTGAAAGCAAATAAATTGCTGCCTAGTCTGGAAAAATTACAAAGCTTAATTGGCAAATTTGTCGTATTTTTTCTCTCGAAAGTTTACCTCGGGGATCTAAAGCGCGCCCGGCAGGTCCCAGTGGGACAAACTCTTGCGGAAGCACAGTGTCCCTCACAAATTGCTCTAGAAAGCAGAAGATTATTATAAGAAACAAGGAGCCGTTGACATTGTTCTGCATCATGGTCCAAAAATGTAGTGCCCGGGAATTTCTCTAGAAGTCTTCTTCTCTCCTGTAAACATCAAAGAGAAAACATATTACATATGAGACCTTGTATTTTTAACCAATTTAGACTGATGGATCGTTAAAGAGAAATATGTTCCCTGCTTGGAGACAGTTTTATGGCAATGAATAAACGAATTCCCTGCAGATTTGTGATGATGATGATGGTGCTTAAAAGTTCTTTACTCGAAACTCGACAACAAAGCGCCCTGCCGAGCTCTAATAAATAACTTTAGTCAACTTGCTGTTGCAACGCAAGGCCTACCCTACAAGTTGTAGTTGATCGTAACAATAATTGCAAAGTGAGACTCGTCTAATCTATCTTATCTATCCAACAAAATACTCGTTGAAATTTTGTCTCAAAATTCCTAAAAATGCACTGAAACAGTTTGCACTGGCTTTAGTCAGATGCTTTGCCTCAACTGCACTTGAATAGAATTGGAACAAAGGAATTGTCGAAAAGAAAGAACTAGAAAAAAGTGTGAGAACAAGGACTTAAAATAAATTGTGAGGTCTAGCCCTACTATGTTTTAAGCTTTTCAGCTGTTCAAGTACCAGCGGTTTGAGGCCATTAGCGAGAATAGAAAAGCGAAATCGAACCGAAACCTCTTTCGTCTTTCCTGATTTTCAAGTTTCGACACAGCCACTGCAAATTACTTTACAACTAAGCTTCTAGGCTGAAAACTAATTTGCAAAATCCACACCGCACGGGCAAGATTAACGATTAACGACGACGTCTGGGTAATTGCAGCTTCAGCACAACGCATAAAATATTACAGTGCACTCACATCTGTGGTTTTACATTGCAAAAGAGCAAGGCGATGTTTGGTGCGAAATCTTTAAGCTAAATTGCAAGTTGGAAACGCTGGAAATCTTGAAAGCTTTTTCGTAGTCAAAGTCAAACCCGAATTCGGATTACTCAAGCAAGGTTTCTTTCAAGAATCACAAAGTGTGAAGAATTCCTGTCCAACCGTGACGATTCGGACATTCTGTTTCGGTGTTGGTGCCGGGAGTGTGAGGACTGGAAACGTTTTCACACTAATGATTGCTTTCAGGTCGATAGAATAATAGAAACTAAAAGCACAAGAACAAGCACTGGAAAAATCACGCTGCTTAGCGCTGCTTTCATTGCAAAAAGCTTTTAGCCAAATGACCATTTAGTAATTAACTAATCTCAGACTCAGACAAGCAACTACCTTCTGCCATCACATTGACATAATTCAGATACTGCTTGAATCTGAGAGTATCATTTTATTGCTCCAGTTTCAGTTTCAACAGCAATTTGCAAATGTAAACTCAATATGTATTTGATTCAAACAAAGGACTCCGACTCAGGTTCAGATTTCATTTTCTCTTGCCTTTCGAGTCAGAGTCTGGGTCTGGAATCTGGCTGCCTATTTCTCTGTTTCCTGCTTTCTTCTCAATTCACTTTAGCTAGGAAGTACTGTACTGATTTCAATTTCAATTTCCTCTCAATTCGACTTTCGACAATCTCATAAAATGATGAACATGAAAATCCACTAGTTTTGGCGGATAAGGTAAACATGTCATCGATTATTTGCGAGCATTGCGAGCTGCTTTTCCTGTTTTGCTTTTCCTCAAAGCCGAATAAAAAGCACGTAACCGGAAACAAGACTAGACTTCAAGACTAATGCTTGAGAGATGTTTGATTGTAAAAGTGTTGAGAACGTGATATGTAAGAAAATAAGAAATAAAAATAAAATGGTGTACGTGGAATATGTTCAAAAACTAAACTCTATGTTGTGCTGTGCTGTATTAAGTTGTATTTTTGCGTTTGTTTTTGTTTACCTCAAAGAGTCTGAGCGTCTCAAATTCCTGGAGTTGTTTCTGGAAGCCTGAGTTTGGGTTGGAAACTGGTCTCGCCCCACGAACAACTTTTTGAGCTTCAAGGAGTTGGAATGGTGTAATACTCATAATGTAGGCAACCACGATCGTCACACTTCGTGACATGCCTGCTAAACTAAAGAATTCAAACCCATAAATTCATTAGTGGGTCAATATAAAAGGAGCTTAGAAGGTCAATAGCTCGGATCGCACAAAATTCCTCTGGTTGGCATATGCTTTGCTCTGAATCGAACGCCAACAAGTTTTAGTCTTGAAACGAAACTGTGTCGAAAAAAATGCCTTAGTCTAAGGATTTAGCTGGAGTAGGGGGAAAATGTTGGCATCAAATAAAAAATTTCCTTGTTCGGATCGGACAAACCTCCTGGAACAGGAATCTGGCCAGACCACGACCAACAAAAGCAGAGTCCGACTGTTCGATGACAAAGAATTGGGCGAGGTCACGATTTGAAAACCGAAGGTCGATTTTTATATGTATTAAAAAAGTGACAATATTAAGCTCACCAATGAATGAGGACGTTGCCGCCTTGGACCCTAGCACAGTGAATAAAGTCATTACAAGCTGAGAAATATTGTGAAAGGTTTTGGTACGGCGAGTCGGAAGCCATGATGCACAAGTACTCCTTGTCCTAAAAAAAAGTGAAGAAAAATTTAAAAAAAAAAGTGAACGAGACATACCGTAAGATTGATGAGTTATGACTATGTGGGTTTCTCTGCGTTGTTAGGTCATAATTCATCCCATTCGCTTTCGCTGCAATTTTCTTGTAGTGGCCTGGGCTGGCCTGGCCAAGCGTCCCTCATAGTCAACCATATGCGAATTCACATTCGCTCCTCGTCTTTTTTGCATTCGATTTTAGCGAATGCGAGAACATGCCCTGGAATTCATTCACGGATGAGATGTAAAATACCCGGTGAAATTCAGGGAAGGACCTGACAGTTTGTAAATTACTTCTTTGTGTGTTTGCAGCAATTCATTGTATTTTCATGAGGGTTCGGGGATGAGAACGAGCCAGACCTACGTACACAACTGTAGACTTTGGCTCGATTTGATTCATTTCAGACTGGATTGTAGGAAATCAAGGCATCTGTTTATTTGGCAGCATTGTGAATCTCATGTAGGGCAAAATTCTACATAGTTTGCGTACGTCTTGAAAGTGAGCTGCTGGAATTTCAGATGTGCACTTGTTAGCAACTAATCCAATTATCCGAAGCAAATGCAAATAGACACGGTCTGACGACAATAAATGCGCCGTGTAGTCATTTCTACTTCCGCTTCAGCAAATTGCTGCAATTGAGTCAACTGACACGGAAACAAGCTCCAAAAAAGCAGAGCAATGTTATTAAAAATAAGGCTTTCAACGTAAGACTTCTATCATTTCTTTCTTCAAAAAAGTTAGAAAGTGCATACATAAATTTGAAAGAGGATAAAATCATCATGCAGTTGACCAAGTTTGAGCCTAACAACAAATCTTTACAACGAATCTGACGACTTTGACGAAAAATATCACTTTTCGTTGCAAGAAAGCATCCAAAAGGCACAACTTGCGGAAATGAAGTGAGCAAACTTTCTGCGCTTTCTCCGACAGAGAAACCTTGGAGAAAGCAGTAATGGCAATCGAGAAAAGCCTTGCATTCTCAGCAATGATCTAGGAAAATCCTTAACTGAAGCTTTTTATTCCGCGATACTTCAACAAAAACTTTCTAGTCTTCAATTTCCCAAAGGCTCGTTTGCTAACCTCGTACCTCTTCTGTTCTTCTGGTTTCAACGTGCTCATCCGTAAACGAAACGAAAGTTCTCCATTCTCTAACTTAAGTTCGACTTGGACTAGGCTGTCCTGTTTGCTCATTCTAGGCCGCCCAGGAACTTCAGGAAGTTTGCTGGGGACCTGGGACTCGACTGGGATTCCTTTAAATTTTCTTCAAAAAGTAAAACTTAACTTGTCCTAGTCCCAGTCCCAGCGTCGCGTCCCAAGATCGACCATTGAGTCCCACATTTCCCTGCTCGACAAATATATAGTTTAGGGCCTTGGTCGTTACTCTCACGTATGTTCGCAAAAGTTTTGGCCCTGTACTGCACTTGTGGTTTTTTGGGGACTCAACAGCAAAACTTTTCCAATTGTGCTAAATCTTGGGGAATGTAGCAGACTAGTACTACAAGGCAATCAATGGAGTTCTTCATTGATTGTGGGCATGAATTGCCCTGACCTTGGTTCATTTTAGTTCCCAAAATTTCAACAGGAAACAAGAAAACAACAAAGCTACATTTTGGGGGTGTTTAGAAATAATCGTTCTGCAAATCCAGACGCAGTGAAGTGCAAAATATTCGGAACAGTCGCGGCCCCGGCGCTATAAAAAATTCAAAGTATTCAAAGCAACGGACTTAGGTTGCTGAAACCGCACATTTCTTGAGGCTGGCTGAGAGTGGCAGTCTTGTTCTAAAATTTAGCATGTAATAAATAGTCTAGGTTTCTAGAGTGCTCTTAAGACACAAATTAATATTCAGTCAGACCGAGGGAGCTTGCCACGCTACACATAAATACTACACAAGTTTGATTAAAGACTTGTGGGAGGAACCCTACCGTTGCGTTGCAAATTGGAATTTGCAGGTACCGTATTCCATCAGGCCCCAGTTGGGCTAGGAAACAGCAGCCGAGCTCCAGGATTAAAACCATTAATTAAATCAAGGGCCAAATTTACTTTAGAAGGAAAAGAGGAAATTATTAGGAGACAGCAGGCGAAAATGCACGCGGCTTCATCCAGCCACTTTTTGGATGTTCCTAGCTCCTATTTTCTGTCAAGGAAGTTTAGAATATTCGTATTTATGCATTCAACTCTGACCCAAAAATATGTGTACATAAGTTTCATTTATTTCACCTGACGTGAATAGAAAAAGCTTGTCCAATAATTCATTCTTATTCTGAACAGGAAAAGCTCAGCACTTCGCTCCACGACTGGCATAGCTCTCCGTTAGTATCGTTAGACTTTCTCCAAGGGAAATAAGGCAATGTGGAAAAAACCAACGAACGAACTTTCACTTGACTTTCTCTTTTGTGAATTTCCGACCCCGAATATGAACAAACAAGTCGAAGCGAATTCGCAATACTCTGCTAGCTTAGTTTTGTTAGTTTGTTCCCTGTGCTGTTTTTCAAAAGTCTTGTTGCTTAAGTGTTCATCGTTATGTGCAGGAGTGGGTGAATGCATTTAGGTTGTCTCCACCATGATTGGGACGGATCTGAGCTATTGTATAAAATTCAACTCATTTTCTTATGTGACCCAGGCCGATTTTAAGAGTTTGTAGTCTCGATTTATTTAGAAGCTCAGAAGGTTTGCACCTCGCCAAAAAACAGTCACTCCATGGCTAGACAAAATTTGTTTACTCGATCACAGGGTCACACATTCGCTTGTTCGATTTCACATTTCCCCTCAATTTCTTTCTACTTGAGTTGGCAAACCACAAGCTACCCAATTATTAGCAGAGAAAGTCTGTAGTCGGAAGTGTGTCGAAACGTGTATCATTTAAACCAATGGAACTCCGAGGTTTGCTGGAATCTTGCTTATGCATACACACAGTAGTATGGTTTTGAGAAAGCATACAAGTTTCATTTAGCACTTGACTGAACAGATGCAAGGCGACAAAGTAGTGCCAGTCTTACTCTAATTTGACAATTTCCGGCGGCACTCCAATGAACGACCACAAAAACATCCGAAACACTGGAATTATTTTATTTGAAAGCAAACATAGTGGTCGTCCCTCTCCGTCGTCCTGTCGCACATATGGCTGTTATATTATGCATAAGAGAGTACGAATGAAAAAAGTCCTTACATAAAAATGACAAAATCCGCAGGAGGGTTCATGTTCATATTCTACAAAAAAAAACTCACCCATGCAAAAAGTGGGGTAAGGTAAGGTCGGGTTTTAGTAAGAAATTCGAATAACCCAGCTGGTTGTGGCTTTAAGATGTAGTAAGGATTACCCGGTTGGGGAATTTTTCGTAGTCGTAGTCCTTCGTAACTCGTAACTCTTTTTCATTTGACTCACTCCATCCAAGTGAGAAGCACTCAAGTTCTTGGGTTTTGACAGAATAGATGGAATAATGGCATCTTGGTGGCGGTTGCCGTTGATGAGTTCGTCTGGGGCAGAGAACTCTGCCTGCACTCCATTACGTCGGTGGATTTATATTTCACTAGAATTTTATTTATGGGAAATTCGATTCTCTAAAACGTACAGGAGAAAGCCTCCGTTGTACAACTTAAGAGTGAAATAAAGACGAGCCAAGTGGATGCGAACGATAGTAAAAAAAATGCAATCTTCTATCCCGTATTCTATGTACTAGCCTGGCCTGGTCTTGCCTGGCCCAGTTCCGAATTCGGTTATTCGGTCGGGTACCAGGTATGGGCGCCGCAGCCCAGATCTAGATGTTGGCTCCATCGAAACAATCCGGTTTCGAAATATCGAATTCATCAGCTCTCACTGCTCGCTTTAAACCTGAGCTGGATCTGATCGCATCAAATTCGGATGGTTGCACGAACCGAATACTGAGTTGTTGAGTGGAATGCTTTCATGCATGTAGGGCAAGCTCATAATTTCATTCATATTCACAAAATCGGAGACAAGAGGGAATATTTTCAAGGACTAGCTATCTAGCTAAGCCTGCTTTGGAAATGTTGAATAATCTGTTTAGGGAAAGTCCTCGTCCTGGAATTTCAAGTCACAAGAGGAAGAGATAGTTTGACACAGAAATGAACACTTTGGCAGACTATGCAGAAGATAGGGCTAGAAGTTTCAAATTCTTTGGTTCCAATATTTCTAGAATGTGAAACTTTGAGACTTTTAGAGCGAAATTCTCGTAAGGTATCCTATTCCGAATGCTTTGTTGACAAAAAGCTGTGCAATAAATTCTTAAATTCCAGGTGTGGTCGGCTGTCAATACCTCAGAAACAAACTGACAGCAAGACAGATAAAAAGTAATAACTTGAGTGCAGTTCAAACATTATCCTCTCCACCCAACTCCAGCCCTGTCATTCCCATCCTTTTGTGTTGTCAAAGAAAATGTTCCATTATGTCAAAGTTCAATAAATTCGCACATGTAACTTCCAAAGAGTCCTCTTATCGCCACCAGCTCCGAACTGGAGGTGGACAAAAAAATAAAATATGTGGGCAGTTCTCGCTTTCTCTCTCAGTTCCCAGTTGCCTTTAGGCCAGGCAGACTTCACATTCATTACATGTCATGTCACGCCTAGTCTAGACGTACGTACGTACAAAAACCAACGGTGAAAGTAGCTCTCAGTTTCAGTTGGCAGCTTGCGGAAAGGAATCGCAAAGTTTAATCACATGCGATTGTGAGGTTCGCTCAAATGCACGGATACGAAAAGCGTGGTTCCTTTGGGACATCTTTCTTTGAGTAGGAGGGGAAAATAGATCAAGTTCAAGTGGTCCTACGAGATATGGAATGACAGCACGTGAAGGAGTGGTGGTGGCAATGGCAATGCACTCTTCTTTAGGGCTAAAGAGGGATGGCAGTAGTATGCAAGGTACAAAGTTTGTCGCAAGGCATGCCCTTTTAGACATGTTGCGGTCCAGAGAGATACAAAGTTTGTCGCAAGCCACGCCCCCCTCCCCCCAACATCTGTTCAACATCTGTGACCATCTGTTGAACACCTGTTCAACATATTGTATGCAAAAAAATTCAGCAAAAAATGAGCAACGTCCCCCCCCCCATCTGGTGACCACCTGTCCTGACTAAACGAGGGACGTTTGATGACCGTCCGTCGAACGTTTCGTCCACAACAAGCAAATTCAGCAATGTGAGCGCGGAGCCGTTTATTCTGAACTCATCTTTTCATCTTCTCTTCTCTCGTAATGAAAAGCAGTGTGAGTAAAAATGCGGAGCAAAAAACTCAGTTTAATCTTCTCATCTCTCGCAATGCAAAGCAATGTGAGTAAAAATATGGAGCAAAAAACTCAGTTTCATCTTCTCTTCTCTCGCAATGCAAAGCAATGTGAGTAAAAATGTGGAACAAAAAACTCAGTAGAAGTAACGTAGGAGCCGGTGGTACCTAGAATATTATGCTATGTTATGCTAGTAATGGTTAAGTAATTCGGGGACCATAGTTATCGAATGTGTGACATTCTCTGACAATCTTCGTCATGGAGTCTGCGATATTTATCGAACGTGTGTCTTTTTACTTTAATTAATTGCATCTGGCAGCATGGGGTGTGTGATATTTATCGAATG
>JAQGCM010001370.1:0-15661 GCA_034699705.1 Hymenaphorura dentifera | reverse complement strand
GGATCAACAGTATCCTGCTTCGGGTTCAGAAATGCCTTGCTGCATTTTCATGATTTTTCAGAGTTTAATTTGGACGTGGACTTTAGTCCAGCAGGGGTGACAAAATTTCAGTTCAATCCGTCCGGCGTCCGTCCTCGTTGTTCTTCTTCGTCATAACTTTCCTCACTCGTTTTTGAAGATTTCAGCAAACATTGTACATGTACAGATTAAAATTAGAAAGTCCAAACTCCACAGCTGAACCTCGGCTTTGATTGCGTTGAAAAGTCCAGAAAAACTTGAGGAACCGAAGACGTATCGGAAATCGGAATTCGAACTAAAAATCATACTTGAATTGCGATTCCAATAATGCGTTTTGTTTAACATAAACAATTTCTAAACTAGATTTATTTGCTTTGAGCTATTGGAATTGGTTGTAAATTGAGGATAGCGAAAAATGAGTTTTTTCTCAAATTTTTGCAAGCACTTTGGAAAGTTCAAAGTCTTGATTTTTTATTCTCACATTTCTTGTCGTCTGGCTACTGGATACGCACGCACGTATGCTGGTTTTAATTCTAGGCCAAATCATTCCTTGATGCATAATTTAATTTTAATGGCTTAGGCTTGATTTTATACAGAATTTGAAATTCGCAGGTTGAAATAAAATTAAACTATTTGTCGAACCGTTCATTTAAACGAAATTAAATAATCATTGCGTAATAGATAATATTACGATGCCGATCGCACTGATAACTAAATTAATTGAAATATTAAAAAAACCTGCCTTTATATGACGGGAAGATTTTGCTTATCTAATCTTCTTCATTAATTGCATTGGGAAGGATTTCCCTAGGTTAGCAATTATATGAGTTTAGGATTGGCTGGCATTGCCTCACAAAACTTGTAAAAAAAATAACATGTCTCATGGTCTCATTCATTCAAGTTCATTAATTATGTTTTTGTTTTTCTGTATGGAAGTGGCTTGAGTTCACACGGCCCCAGAGCCAGAGCTAGACAACAGACAACATCCTTCAACTTGGCAAAGTTCTGTTGCTTCTGCCCTGCGTCATGCACTTCCCCATTTGAATTTAATTTGTGCTCGTACCTCATTGCGTCTTTAGCATTTTGTGTTTCTAAAGTGTAATTTCCGAGCAGAGCAAAATTTCCAAGCTTCTATCTCTCTCCCTGACAAAATTATTTTTGCTCTTATCTGAAGATTTAGATTTCCACTGCAAGGGCAATATTGCGTTCTTGAAAATATTCCACAATTTGGCTCTCATTTTGTTTCAAGATTTTGTCACCTGCTCGTGCTGCATGTCAATTCTGAAAATCGACGGCTAATCAACTTTTCCCAGTCACGAAATATTGAAACATGCACCCAAATGAAGTTGTATTTGAAGTCTTTGTCTTGATTCTTTTTTCGCACGATTCGTTTGAACGAAAATACTATCGGCGAGATATGCCATAGACACAGGATTCTGATTTCTGAAATGAAAGCGAAGGTCTAAAATTTGTTCGCACTCGAATAATCCTATTGAAAGCAGAAATTAATTATCGATTTTTCATGTGATCTTGAATATGTCTGGACAAGTCCCCCTGTACACTCTAAACTTTAACTGTAAACCCGACATTTGGACATAGAAACTAATAATTAGTTTCTATATATACTGAATATTAATTATTAATATTCAGTTGAACTAGAAGATTGCAACTACAAATACTACAAATTAAATACTTGCAAACGCTTGAAAATTTTCATGTAAAATGCATTAAAGAATTTGTCAGAAGTCAGAAAATGAGGATAAATAAAAATAATTTTGGATGTTTTCCATTATTGCTTGCTGCAGAATTTGAAACAAAGTTATAAAAGTTGGAGTACTGCTTTAATACAGAAATATTGGCAGTACACCTACTACACATAACATTCATTGCTGCACCTCTGCATTGCTTTTGATGATTTGCGTTGCACTCAGAATGACTGAGTGAAAAACAAAGCCAAGAGAGTACTTTCACTTTGGACTAAATGAAAATTTGGTCACTTTGTCAAGTTTGACTTTGTACGTCGGGGTGGGAGTACATTGATAGCGTCGTTAAAGCAAAACTTTAAAATGAAAATTAATGTTTGGTTGAGTAGTTTGGTTTCAAAAACGCAAATAAAATTTTATTGCCAGTAGTTATCATCTGCACAAACTTTACAATCTCTGCTGCTTTTGCTTCAATTTATGAGCATTCGTTCTATTTAAATTTACTAAGAACGGCCTGTGCAGCGAGAGCGAGCGTGCAGTTAAAAGGACGTAAAGGTACCACCAATTTGTAACGTGTAACGATTGTCTCAATCTACTTTTAAAATGCAGAATTTTCCGTCTGACCAAACTTCTTTTGCTAATGGGAAGAGGACATTATTATTACGTGAATTAATGCTTAGAAGACCAAATTATTGCCAATTTATTGCCAGACGCCTGCAAAACCGGAATTAAAACGTGAAGTTCGGCTCGGCGGAAATGAATCTCTTTTTCCGTTTGGATCTACCCTGACTTAACTACGCAGTTAACTGATGTTATAGAATCTTAGGAATGAGAATATGGTATTTCTCACAACCAAGGGTCAACATTGCCATTAATAATTATCATTTTATTCAACATATCGTAGGCATTGTTGGCTGTGCCCACCAACAATGCTTTGCTGAGCCAATTAGCTTTATCGACCAAATAATTTACAAGCAGTACAGTCGATGTGTTCAAATTCAAAACAATTGCTGTCAGTTTTCATAAAAATCACTTATGCCTCTTGTGTATAATTTGACGAGACCAATGCAATGCTTTGGCAAAATAGGGGTTAGATAAATTATTTGATTTTCTCTCACTCCCACGGTTAGAGTGAATCAACTGCTGCTAACCTTTCCTTTCTGGAATGAACGAGTAAATTGTCGCGCTCACAAGAAGGAAACTTGCGATTCTCACAATGCGCCCACTTCTTCAACAATTCAAGCATACGGCATAAGCAACATCCCATCCGCTCAAACTAGGAAATCACATTGTTGTAAACTTTTCATCTGATTAAACTTTGGCTTAGCTGTTGAGTCCCGGTATAAAGTTTAACAATTTTGTCGTTGAGCTCCGCAGTGGTTCAGCAGCGGCTGAATAGAGAATAGCCTAACAGTTTTCACACAGTCTTGACTCACAATTGTCAATCATGACGTTCAAAACGACAAGTTCCTTGGAAAAATCTGCGGCTGAGACGGAGGAGTCAGTTTTAAATGGTTCAAATGGGACAAAAACGGCTGTCAAGGAAATTTTATATGACGGCTACTACTACGATGTGACGGAATGGGTCAAAAGACACCCGGGTGGAAAGGTCATTGAGTATTTCACTAACAAAGGAGAAGATGCGTCGATTGCCATCAAACAATTTCATCTAAGATCAGCAGACCGCGTAATGGCAATCATGAGATCACTCAAGAAACGACCAGCAAATGAGGTCGAAATTAGCGGTAAGACATTTTGCAAACGAACTCTAGAAAATTACGAATGCCAAAGTTTTTTTTGTGCAAATTTTAAGCAAAACTTTCTCCATGAACAGGAAACTTGACTCCAACGGAACTCAAAAAACACAGAGCCATGACAGAAGACTGGATGTTACTCTACAAAGAATTTTTGGAAGAGGGTTTGTTCACTCCGTCCAAAATGCATATATTTTTGCGACTTTCTGAAATCGCGGTCATGATGAGCGTATTTTTCTACTGGTGCACATCCACAAACCCGTACATTTGGTACGCCTTGTACATATGGTCATCGGTTGGCGCTGTAAGGACAGCATATTTGGTTCATGAGAGTGGTCATCGCTCGCTGACTGGAATCTCAAAAGTCGACAGAGTAATCGAGTCATGGGCATCGGGTAAGGTTCCAAAATTTTTTGCATTTTTTGTGCGATTTGTCTGAAAATTGGCTTGACAGTTGGAGTTGGAGTCAATCCCTAAAACTTTTTCATGACTTTGGCCTAAAAAAATTTGCAGGATTCATAAATGGAATGTCTTCAAATTACTGGAACAGTCAGCACAATCGCCACCATGCCTTTCCACAGAGAGAAAACCATGACATTGATTTGCGAACACTTCCGCTCATTGCATTTGACAAAAGCGTGGTCAAAGATAAGAAAACTGCAAACTCGTTTTGGATCAGAAATCAGGTAATTTTACAGAGAAAGAATCAGCATTGAAGAAAACCGAATAGAAAATCTTTCAAATTTTGACTTTTCTGATTTGCAGGCCTACCTCTTCCACTTTGTTGACACGATCCTAGTAGGTCTCGCCTGGAAATTTTACCTTCACCCAAAATACGCACTTCACAAAGGATTGTACTTGGACCTGTCCTTCATGTTTGTACACCACATTTATTTGTACATTCTTGGACTTTGGTCCTACTTGTTTTGTGCTTGGATCACTGCATTCATCTTATTTGGAAACTTTGCCCTAAATCATACCCATACGCCCGTCTCTCCTGAATCAAAAATATCACATTGGGCTGAATATTCATTTCGCCACACAATCAACATCAACCCATCTCTCCTGGTTGACTATTGGATGGGTCATTTGGACTTTCAAATTGAACATCACCTATTCCCAGCCATTCCCCATTTTCGACTTTGGAGAATTGCAGATCGAGTCAAAGGTTTTGCTGCCAAACATGATCTTCCTTACGTGTCTGTTCCTTATTTTGAAGCAGTTAGACTCACGCTAGCAAATCTTAACCAAGTTTCTCATGATGTTAGAAAGTTGCATTCGGACTAATATCTAGTTAGCTAGCTTATGGAACTGAATCCTAAATCTAAATCTGAATGAAGAAATGAAGAGAATTTGTTGCTAATTTTACTCTACGTATTTTATTTTTCGTTCTCTGTACTTGTAGGCTACGCAGGTGGACGTACGAACTGGTCAAAGTGTCTAAAGCAAAATTAAAATAAATTAAATTTATGTAAGCGCCAAACGTTCGTCTTTTGATTATTTCATTTCCACGCGTCAATGACAAAGTTTAATCTTGAAGTTAGCAGCGGTCAAATTTTTAGCACAGGCTATTAATTGTTACTGACTTTATTTAAAGTTTATTTGCACACGCTATTATTCTGAATTTATGCAAAAACTCAGAATTCACATTGTTTGACTTAAGATGGTGCGGTGCGGTGTGAACTTTGTGTTGGGTTTTCATCTTGTCCGAACCTGGAATTTTCTAGTTCGTAACCAAACGAGTAGTGTGGGTTTTGCTGGGGATAGACGCAATGGGAAGTTTCCAAAGTTATGTAAGATGCAGAAATGTGTGCATTCCATTTCTTCCATTTCATGTTCGTGTCGCATGCAAATGTCAGGTATTGATATTTTAGAATTTTTGGCAAACTGCAATTTCCCAGGGTAATAATACTTGTTGCAAGCTTGAAAAAATTTGGCAGATTTAGTCAGTTGCGATATGTTATGCCGCCTCTATTTATTTAATGGGAATGATTGGTAGATTGGTTGGTTCCGGTTCGTATAACTGGGTGAGAAAATTTTCAATATTGAAGATTTTGAGTTTGCATAATTTCATTCGCGATGGCCTCGTGTCACGAACCTCGTCTGGAATGACTCACTGAAAACCACGCGTTAATTTTTTGAGGCATTCCTGTTTTGCATAATGAATTGAATGTGAATAGTTAAACCCAATTTGATCCATTTAATTTAATTTAAGTAATTTCCATCAATTTGAGTTGGGAAACTTTTAATTGGCAACTTTAAAATATTAAAAAAGTTATCGTGATCAAGGAAATTACGCTCCCAACACCTTCACAGTTTACAGAATTTACAGTGCACAGTTTACAGTGCATTGCATGAATTCTTCAGCTTACTCACCTCCAAATGTAAAATACGTGGATTTGCAAAAAAAATCTCTACCAATTTATGGCTTGTATTATAGTAGCATATACAATGGCTGAAAAATCTGCACAAATTCGAGCATAATTCCTCGTTGCACACTTCATAGAATGTTCACAATCTTATGTTCGAAAAGTTCGATTCATAAATTTCCTATTTTTTTCACCACAAAATGAATAAAAACGAAAAGCTCAAAATACTGAGCTTGAGAGCTAAGGTGCATTCTCTCTTAATGCGGTGCTTAAGGAATAATCGTATTTAGCTGATCTAACCCCTAATATCACACTACACAAATACTTACACTTGATTTGTGGTTAATCTAATCCCATATCCCTGCAAATCCAAAATGGATTAACCAACGAAAAACTGATTTTTCATGCGATAGAAATTGCGGAAGGTGAGTTATAATAATAATTCCTTCCGCTTGTCTTTTCTCACGCTCAGCCCGTCAACCCGGCTACGAGTACGACTTCGACCGCAGCAGACACCACGACCTATGCCAAAACCACCTTCGCTTCCTTCCGTTCAAACTACAGTTCTTTGCAGTTAAAGTGTGTTTGTGTACCAGAGTACCAGCCAAGCACAGCACAATGTGAAATTAATACAGCCGTCTTAGCTTCGGCAGTTAAGCTTGTGTAATTGCTGCAGGGTAGGATTTGCAACATCCATGAATTTTTTGCATAGGCATTGTGAAAAATTAACAATTTTATGACTTAATAATAGTTGGAAGTGCTGCTCTACTAGTTTGCCATAATTTTCAAGCAATCGAACCATCCTTTTGTTCGCAAAATCTGTTATTTCCCTGTCCATTTGCCATAAACTCTTCCTTATGCCAACGACAACAATTTTTGCTGAGCCGGTTAGACCCAAGCGACTGCTCTGTTTTGTAGCAGCAGTGCAGGCAAGACAGCCCCGGATTTCAATCAATCTGAGCTTGGAGGAATAAACACTCTTGTATTTTGTAGAACTAGGTTAACAATTTTCTCGTAGTTTAGTTCTTTTCTTAAGCCAATTCAAGGGGAATGTTTATTGCAATCGCAACTTTGTATTTCTTTGTTTGCCGAGAATGAGAAAAATCCAATTTAAATTAAGACTAACAAATGATGAGAGATGTTTCAGTATTGGTCGAGTTACTCAGTTGTTATTGAACTATACAAAAATTTGGTCGGTCAATACGTGCACTGTACACCTAGCATTCATTAGTTGGAGTTCAACGGCTCAAGCCTGAGCACACAAGAATCATGGGTAGGAATTCCGAAGAACAGCAAACTTTTCCAGAATCATAAAAAAACTTACCCGAAGGTTTGTTATTTCTTGTCCAGAAATCTTCAATTTAAAGCTATTTCTTGGAAAAAATGTCAGACATTTATTGGATTCATCAAGCAAATTATCGCCAATAATTAGGCTAAATCGAATTATTTCTTAATTTTTAATTTCCATTATCAGTTAAAATCAAAATTAACTATAAAAATAAAATCACAAGTTGAACACTTCTACGAGACCCTTCCCCACGGAAAACCTGGGACAAATTTTTCTTTGTTACTTTACTTTATGAACAATTTGTTATTGAATACACGCATTTATGGTTTGAGACTAAATTGAAATTGAATCAAATTCTCAATGCTTCGATGTAAAAATTTGATGTTAGCAGTAGTAAGAAATTTGCAAAACCAAGATTCCATTGCGCTTAACGCAAATGCAAAGCAACATTGCATTTGCACTTACTTGATTTTCAGTCTATTACTTTTGTACCATTTGTTCCAATGGACGAAAACTCAGCCAGAATTGACATCTCACTTCAAAATTTTATCTTAATCAATTTTATTTTTTTTACATCCGTACATATCTTATAAATGAAAAATCTTATAATGGAATGGTGTCCGCATCTTATCTTCACGTTCGTTCAACAGCGATAACTTTTTACAATGTATAAAAATAATGGCGTTGGAAAAATGAAATTAGAACAATCAAAACTTTTCATAAAAATCAACATTTCCGAATATTTGCCTTTCAAGATAAGTGAGCTTTATTTGCTGCCCCCAAACTGCAGTTAACCAAGAACCAACCAATGTGATGTCATACGTGGGCAAACTTCAGAGTTTTGAGTTTTTCGAAACGCCAGCGAAATAATTTAAATCGCGATAGTTCTCAGAATTTTGTCTGATAATACTTAGATTCATATTTAGTGCAAAAATAATGCAAAACTGATCAAAATCCGTACTTCAAAATTTAAGACTCTGGTTCTAGAACATCGGTGCATTCGGATTCATCAGACCTGACGAAATGTCGGGTTAATTCCCTTTCAAATAACGCTTTTGTGTGAGCACAAATTAAATATTTGCTTCTTGTAATTCTGCATCATGAATTTTATTTGGAATTATCAAAAAATACTAAACTAGTCTCCATATAAATGTAATGCATTGTCAGAGCAAGGCTGCCAATTTTGATACAAAAATAAAACAAATTTAGAATATAATTTTCAAAACAGAATTTGCAAAATTGTTAAAACACGAGTTTGGAAGACTCGTTCTCGAACGTATCCAACCTTAGCGGAGTAAGCAAATCAGAAAATTAGCTGGCAAAATGACACCAAAATGTTAGCTGCAAATTCAGCCATCTTCAATCACATTTAAATATGAATTGGAAATCAGAAAATCTTCCGAGTTTATTCCTGCTAGAATTAAAATAAAAACAGCCAAAAACTCAACAAAAAAAATTGTAGCTGCTCCTTGCTTTTTGCATTGCAGCGGCAGCATAAATTTTGCATTCAAGACAACGCCTATGTATATTATTTCATACAGCGTGTGGCACGTGGAGCGTGGTCGAAAATTCACAAGGATCTAAGACGTACTTTCTCCAACTTTCACCACCTTTCTCCGCCGCAGCCTGCCTACACCTAGAAAGAAGACCAAGCCAGCCCAGGAACGCAGGCAGGAAGGAAGACAGGTACAGGTGGGCTCATCCTCATCTCGTGCATCCTTGAACTTTACAATAAATTATGTCCACACGGGTGCTCAGCTCACGGTCGACAAATACATACCAAAACCAAACTTGAAGTCATCAGGGTTTCGTGAATTTTGCTTTTTTCCAGTTTCTGCACAAAATGAAATCCGAACTATTTCGCTAACCTGCGTATTGCTTAAAGATTTCATCCTTGATGCAAGCTACCTTTTGGACTGAATTTGGGCTAAACATTTGGCATTTTTGATTTTTAGTATGACTTGCAAATTCAAAATCTTGAGAGATTCCCGACCAATGAAACTTTGCAGTGAATATTTTCACACATTTTGCAATCAAATCTTTGTCACCTGTACGGAGAATCCAAGAGCACAGAGAAACCTTGTTTCCCACAAAACCAGGGTTATCTCATCATACCGGTACCCGCTACGTACTACCTGGCAAACCCGCAGAAATTCCAGTGGCATTTGGCACTTGGCATTTCCACGACACCACCACTGCACCGCACGACCACTCGGGTGCTTGAGCCAGCTGCTAGCTGTAGCTGTGCATGCAGTGAAATTCATCTAAAACGCGCAAATATTCCACTCAAATGACTCTAGTGGTCTAGTGCCTCGCCTCGAGTCTTTTCACTCCAGGTTTCACAACAGTGGAGTCTCCAATAGTAGTACTTTGCTCGTCTTCTCTTCTATTCGAATTTGAGTTTGAATCGGGAATTCGAATTCGAACGGAATTTACCAAAAGTCTGGAATTGAGCGGTGCAGGTTGAGAGCTTGGAGTCGTACGTAAAAGCAGAAACCAAGAGTCTCCAGGGGAGGACAGTTTTCATTTCATTTCATGATTCGTACTCCTAACCGATTCTCTATTCTATTTGTATGCTGGGCACGCTAGGATTGGCATTGCAAGCAAGGCAAGCACCAACCAATTCCACCAGAAATCAATAAATTTCTCCAAGGTACGTATGATTTGCGCAGTCCACACAAAAACCCGGGTATTCTCTCTATCCTTCCGTCCGACTTCTTCAGCCTCAGCCTCAGCTCAGCTCAGCTTGTTGCTTTTCTTCACTGCTACTACTACAGTATGACTCTGCTCTGCTCCGAATTCTGAATTCCAGGAGCAGAATTCACACACATGTGCTGGCTAGGAACGATCATACTAGAAGAGCAGAGACAGATAGACCTCTTTTTTAAGCTGCTTCAGCTGTGCTGTGCTCTGTGCTGTAGTGTCGTCCTCGTCTCTCTCGATTCTTTAGCTGAACATCTGGCCTGGCTTGGCCTTGCCTTGCCCTGGCGCCTGGGCTCAGATTTCCAGTTTAACTTTGAAAACCGAAATTCGGGGAATTCGTGCTGACTGACTGACTGCCTGGCTGGCTGGAGATCTGTTTGAATTCGCAATCACATCACATCGCATCGCAAGGCCAAGGCAGGCAACCCGTGCAGTCAGTCAGACGCAAGTCTGCCTGAGGTTTTCTTATCTTTCCACACTTTACAATGCACACATAATATTGCAAATTGAGAAATGTTGGTTCAGTTCGTGTCATGATCTGCTCTGCGCTAAGCTCCTGCTGAAAGAGAAAGCAAAATATCGTTTTCCTTTTTTCTCCCAGGTGAAAGTGTAGTCCCGTTTCACTCACTTACACGCAATCCAGCCAGCACAATTTGCACAGCCCGATCCAACCGACCCGAGGACCTTGAACTCTAACAATCTGCGCATTTTCGTAAACCTGTGTCCAGACTTATAGCTTGCAGATTTGAAACAATGCAATGTTTGCAATTTGAAAAATTAGCAATACAAAAATGAGATTCTGAAATTTTGCAAGTTGTGCGTCTCGTCTCTGAGCCATTTAACAGATCTTGATATGCATTTTTGGATTGGGGAACGTGCATCCCAATTTCATCACTACGGAAGAAGACAACGTCCGCCGTTGTACAGTGAGTTGGTGTTTTTATTTAAAGTCACGCTCACTCCACTAATTATTAGAGAAATGTGCAAAATTATTAGTTAAAATTACTTATTAGGTCAACTCTAACAACGTTTCAAATTGTATACAACATAATTTTTGTAGGTGGTACATTTTTTGGAACTGGACTCGGGGGAAATCGCAGAGACAAACAGTACGGTCAATGGAATCGTCGCTACTCCTCTGCCGCTGCCATGATCAACAATCATCATCACAACAATCAACCGTCTACATCATCTGTTGCGTCCAACAATAACAATGCATTATCAAATCATCATGGCGGCGGCGGCGGTGCTGGGACAAGTTCCAGCACTAGCACGGTAAATTCTCAGCCAATCCATCGATTCCAAACAATTGGATCTGCGGCCGTGAATGCCACAGCAGCTGCGGCAACCACTCATGAACAAAATTCTAACCGATTATCTGTGGCCGCAAGTGGAGTGTCCGCGTCCGGTAACTATATTCAAATTGATCAACAATCGATTGACCAATTTTAATTGTTGTCATTCCAAATTCGAATTTCGATTGCAGGCAACTCTGGTGAAATTAGCCCTTCTTCTAGAAGAGACCCGAACGGCTATTACAGCAGCAGCAGTGCAACAGCTAGGCACCACAGATCGAGATCTCGAGAAAGACAGGACAGATCTAGTTGCGGTGGAGAAAACGGGCGTCATCGACGTCGTCGCTCCTCAAGTTCGCGACGGTATCGCAACAATGGAAATAGTTTAGCCTCAAGTGAAGTCGTAACCGGGAATTCCATTACCTCTGAGGTAAGAATGCCAAGGTTTCTTAAATGTTTCAAGTGATGAAAATCTTATTTCTTTCGCAAACACCCGAAAATCCACTGATTTTTTTCGTCCTGAGTTCAACTCTTCGACTCACTGGGGGTGCCCATAATTGACACCACTATTGATAAAAAAAATTGATTATATAATGTATTACGAACATTAATCCTATTGAAATCCTAGTAAACTTTAACTGCCTTGAAAACGAAGTATAGCTGAACGATGTTCGTTATCCAAAAAAAAATGCTCAAACGTGCTTAAAAACCTGGTGTCAATTATAATCGATTTCACCTACATAGACAAAGACCAGGGACTTCGAAAACGTTATTTTGTACAGTTAGTTGACACAGAACAATTAATAATTTCTGTGCAAAAATATGTTCCTTCGGGAATCATGCGTCACGGTTCATTAGAGTACGTAGGGTTTTGTTAAAAAAAATTTCACTTCACACTTTTTCAACTTGTTCGCCTTTAGGAAAGATAAATTATTGGGTATTAACTAGGTCTTTCATCTTCAGATATTCGGGATTTGTTGAAGATCTTGTCTTCTATTCTTGAGTTTCTGACAATATTCGTCAATTGAAATTCAACTCAAGTTAGATTCTTTTGAAGTCCTTCTAGATTTGGTTGACCGTTCAGGATTTTAAGGTCATGCTTTTCTAACCATTGTTGTCTTTTCCCATTGTTTTTAGCCACGTGACAATTCGTTCAGTTCTTCAGACCTCGGGGTTCAAGAATGCTCAAGAACGAAGCGGATCGGACTCACCCTATGCTTTATGGGATTCATTCTCCTTTGTACAGTCGCAGCAAAATTTGTGATTGAAGGTGCACATTAATAATCAGAAGTGCATCACGGATGCAACAAACAATTAATTCTGTAGAATTTCTGGGCTCATTTGAAACTAAATTTGTATTCGTGTTTGCATAATTTTTAGGCCCTGGAATCATTGACACATCACGGCGTGGGCAAACCGAGTCAACTGCATATTTCTTTCTCACTGAACTCATTTTTGTGGCATTCGCAATGGCACTGTTCTTCACGGGTGTGGCTTGTCTTCGCAAACGCACAAATGACTACCTTCTGCGCCAATTTAATCAACACATTCTTCGTGGAACGAATCAACGTGGAGTTTCAGACGATTTGTCCAACAGTGAATTACTCTACGATCCTATCATAATTAACACAGGTTTGGACAGTTTCGTTCGTCTTTTTGTTTCTGTTCAGGGATTTTTAATCGGAATTGAAAATGACGATTCCAATTCCAAATCTTCATTTGTACCGATTTTTATTCCGGCTTCTGGTGCTCCAGTTCCATTTTATGACAAACCATTCGAATTCCAACGTTTTTTTTTGGATTTGAATTCCAATCATATAAAATTGCAAATGCCACTCCGACAAATTTCATTTAAATAGATATTCCTTCAGAGATATTTTAAGTAAGGATTCTGTGTGTGTATGTATTCTTTTGATGTATTGATTGTGTCCATTTCGTCCAATTTCGTTCAATAAACTGAATGGAATACTTCTTTCAGACACTCCAGAGCACCCAGCTGACCGGAGTGGGATCAGGGCGTCGTACCCCCACCCCAGCCACGGTCTTTCATCCATCACTACACCCATCCATCACAATTGTCTTTGTCGCCACTCCCCCTCCCATCACTCTTCATCTTATCACCATCACCACCATCATCATCACTTGTCCACTTATGGGCTCTCTATGCCGACGGCCCACGTGTCAAGACATGGTCACGGCGGTCACTACATGACAGGAAGTAGCAGTGGCGGAAGTCGGCGTTGTCCTTACTTGAATAATAGTGCCGCCTCTGCCGCCATCTTACTTCAACGCCAACAACCGCCTCCTTACCACATCGCCCTTTACCTCCCTCTCCCTGGGACGACGACGGCTCCAGGACCAGAATCAACGACCTTGACCCCGGGTCAAAGTCAAGCTCACGATCATTTTGAAATTGTAGATGAGTCAGAGCTGTCCATTCAAGTAATTGGGAGGGAAAGTTGTAGCGTGAGTTTGAAGGAAGAGGGCGCAAGTGTGGACGCAGAAATTTTGGCCGCGACGACCGTCAAAGACGTCACGGACGGCGAAGAATTCGAACTTAGGGAAAGGGACGGAGCGCCAGAAACGCCGCCGCCATCTTATGAGCAGTTCGTTCTAAGACTTTAAAACGCACTGTGGAAAATCTCCAAAAAAAATGCCAAATATTAGCATGTGATTCTCTGTACCTGGTCTCAAGATTGTCTTTGTAGAAAAATTAGTTCAAGTTTAAGACGTTGAAATTATTTGAATTTGTGGGATTGCAATTGCAATGCAATGCTAAAATAGGCAGTTAAATGAGATTTCGAATATTACGGGCTGAGACTACTACGTGTAACTTTCTTACTTATTCCATCCATAATACGATCCGTTGTGTTCTTTATATCTTTATCCAGTTATTCTCCAAATTGACCCTTGTCCCTTTAGCCGTCGTCATTCGTCAACCCTGTAATTTATATAAATTTATGTGCATTGAAATTCAACTTGCTGGGCTGAGAGGCTGGAGCTGTAACTGTAACTGGAACTGGGTGAAAGAAATACAATGCAGCCAGCATTTGTTTGTATTTGTATGCTTGAGAAATATTGCACAGAAATTAGAAATACTCACGAATTTCCGCAACAAAATTTGACGAAGTTCAAATTCAAGCTGTGCTTTTTGACATTTGACAAGCTCTACTACTACGTCTCCGGATTGTACATGTGCAAAAATTAAACAATTCTCGCGACGACGACAGCAGCATGCAAACGATCGCGATCCCGATCCAGGGAATGAACCTAAAACATTTTCCTCTGAAGTCTTCTAAAAAATGTACCGAGTACCGATACGGCTAAATGGTTGTTTGAACGCCTAATTATTATTCCATTCGTGTCGAAATTCGGTATTGAAATGCGAGTGTAAAGCCCAAGATAAGTTTTACAACATTTTAGCAAATACAAATAGATCCCAAAACAAAGCCAAAAAAAACTAACTCATTATTAATAATCTAGCTTTGGAAAGTCGCTTAGTCAGTTAACAGATTATATTCTAAAAATGTAGGAAATTGTTAGGTAAAGTCAAGTCCATCTTTACCCAAATTTTATTTTTTATTTAGCTGGGCACGGATCAGGAAAGTTCTTAAAAATTTATGAAAAAAGACAACATTATGTAATCATTCAGTCCAATCGATCTTGTACTCCAAATATAAATTATTATACATAATAATACTGATGTTTCAGATAAATATTAAATTTTATTCAATTCTGGAAGTGTTTCTCTTCATTTAAATTTTTGGTTCAGTCATTTAGTTTAGTGAGTCCAAGTTTATTGAATTGAAAGTCAACCAAACTCTCAAATTGAAAGCAGTCATACTAAAGGCTACTCAAATTCAGTTTGTTTATGAATAAGAACAATTTATTGCCTTAATTTTAAAAATAGTTTGCTGAATTTTTGTGGACCAACAGCAGCACAGCAGTGAGCAGCGACAAAAGTTCTGCCGCTATGTTTGCTTGCGCGAGTGAGAAAATATTTAGCATTTGAGATAATTTGCAAACAGTCACACGATTTCTGGCAAAAAAAAATTGTTTTAACGCCAATGTGATTTACTTATGGGTTGCACTGTTTCCAGCGTAGAGATGAGTTACATGTGCACCTTAATTGAAGAAGAATACAGATAAAATTCGTGCATACGTGTTTGATTTTATCAATATCATATCCTACTCAATAATTTGGGATAAAAAAATTCTGCTGTGAAGTGGGAATGGACGCCAGGCAGAAACCAAAGGCACAAAAATCTTGTCATATGGAAGGCATTGATAGATTTTAATTGCCGAAAAATCCGGAGTCCGGAAAATTCAGGTCAAAGTCGCATCCTGTAGCTTCAATTTCTTCAGCAGCATTTATTTCTATAGTGCATAAATTCCGCATCTCACCGCTGCAAAGTAAATTAATATATTTAACAATTAAAGCACACAAGTTACTTAGTTTAGAGTCAGTCGGTGGAAGCAAATTTAGAAACTCGAGTCAGAGTTTATCTAAGTTTTAAAACAAAGAAGGTGT
>JAQGCM010001369.1:0-15671 GCA_034699705.1 Hymenaphorura dentifera | reverse complement strand
AATAGTAATATTCGGTATTCGGCCACTGGCCGAATAGGAATATTCGGTATTCGGCCATTGGCCGAATACAGTATTCGAGCCATCCCTATTTCTTTGCTCACTTTCTTGAGCGAAACTCTAAGCATATTTAGAAATCTATACTAGATGAAGATGAAGCTCAAATATTTTTTTTTTTGGACTCTTGAAACCCGGTTATCGTTCTTAACTCCGCCTCTTCCGAAATTAATTATGCTAGAATTTCATAAATATGCCAATCCCGCAGCATGCGGGTTCATTGAAATTGAGCTTCTGCGATGGAGAAATCATTTTTCTTCGTTGCTACCGCGCGTCACTTATTTAATCGTATTCGGGACTCTCGACGGATGGACATGCATTTCAAAAGACCCGAATCATTATTATTTTTCTAGATTTGTTTTTTTTATTAGGTAAGAATAAAGTTATCGAAAATGGAAGCCACGGTGCAAGTGTGAGCTAACTAGCTAAGCTCGGTAAATTGAAGGTCAAGAATCGCGTGGAAACTTTTTGCAATGCAGGGTAGAGTGTCAGTAGAGTAATGCATAATGCATCTGATCGATTTTGCTCCAGCTCCGCAATTCTGTCTCTCACTCTCAGCCGGCCCGGCTATTTTTTGCCAACTAGTATTTTTACGATACCCGGATTGTGAAGGTCACTGTGTCACTGCTTGAGTCGTTTAGTTTGTCGTGCTAAAAAAACTGCATGGCTCCATCCAGTTTTTCTATTTGTTTGAAAAAATCTGTGACAGTTACTACTTTATTGTTTTACTTCCTTGCTGAAATTTTTCAAGTATTTTCTTGTTTAATACTGAAAATTATTCAAACTAAATGAGAACAACCAAGTGGAATTTCAAATGTAGATTATGTAATTTCGTTCGCTTTCCGGTGAAAATGAAAATTCGCGATCACATTCGTAAGTTGCAAAACGGAGAAATCAGTTTAAAATACCATTGTTGATTAATTTATTTGTGAAGTTTGCATTTAGTAATTTTTATGAAACAACATTGAAAAGCTTGCATTTAGAAGTTTTTATGAAACAACTTTGAAAACTTTTAGGTTTTATTTTGTCAAACTTACAAGATGTCTTGCGAAGTGAACAAAAAGTATGCAAACTGCAAGCAAGCAATAATTCTGAAAGGTTCAAAATGAAACATTGATCAGTTCAATGCAATTGCAATTCTCGGAATTCAGATTGAATGCAAAAGACAACTGCACATTTTTGATTTTTGTGAGAATTTGTGCAGTTTTGGTCTTTCAGACAAGTTAGCTATGCAAGTTTTGCAAAAAAAATGGAATGATTTGAAAATGTATTTTGTGCTGCAGCTGCACTACTCTGGCAAGTTGCTCTGTACTGTAAGGTTTTTGCTAATGCAATTTCTAGATATTTGCATTATTGCATTGCAGCAAGTTTCTCAAGTTGCCGTTCGGCGTTCCGGTTCCGAATTTCGGACCCAAACCGCATAACTTAAAAAATGAAGGCGAGCTAAATAATAATTTTTGAATAAAAGACCCAAGCAAAGTTATCCGAGTGGATTGATTGGTTTCTTCCAGCGAGACTTTGACTTTAAACAAACACAGCTACAGCTTGAATCAGCCAGGATTTAAACTTTTAAGCTCTACTATATTCAAATTCAAAACAAAAGTTCGAGAATTCGGCTATCCTATGTTTTATTTTGTGTATTGTTTTTTTCTATATTTAATTCATTTCGAAGCAGGATTTGTGGACACTTCTTGGAAAGTGTAAGCAAATTTTCAACAAATTCATCCTTTTTTCCAAAAAAAAATGAAAAAGTTTATTTAACGCAGAGATACATGCACATGAAATGTGTCAAGTGTAACTGGTAACTATTGTTGAATTTCAACGATTTTGGAAAGCAATCGCGACTAGAGACCAGATCAAGTTAGGTTAATAAAGTTTACAATTCTTCAAGTAATTGATGAAATTCAACAACGGTTGGCATTTGCCAAATGTTAAATTTGGTCTTTTTGTGCTATTTTTGGTGTTGAGTGCCCATTTTTTCATCAAATCCTTAAAAATTTTGTGTACGCCACATTTCCCCCAAATGATTGGAAACATTTGCTATTCTATGTTGCAAATATTGAAAATGCTTGTTCAAAACATTCAAAAGCAATTTTTCCACAACTTGTTGGAGTTTGAATTATCGACGTGAAGGTCTGTTTGGGTTTTGACTCGCTATGCTATAGAAGTACCATTCAGTTCATTAGGTTCTTCCAAATTCTTTTAATTTTTTTAATGCACAATACAAAGCATGTAAACAAGCAAGATTTGTGACGAGCTGAGGTAACAAGTGCATGACGATGACGAGACTAAATTTTTTGGACTAAATGCTCCACGGCACGGGCAGAGACAGAACACCATTTAAATTCTACTGGATTTGATATTACGTAAAATCTGACTAAAGCCAAGCCATTAACAAAAGGACTCCTAGAATTTGTTGGTTATCAGTTAAATGAAGGATGGATCATGGCGATGAATACAAAATATATGAACAAACAAACAAATTTACACAACTCTTTTGCCCTTCAGCCTTCAGCACTCAGCTGCATCAGATGTTCACATCTCATGTCATCTCACACCACATGCATGCATGTGTTTTTCAGTCATAGTATTCAGTTCGGCTTCCCCAATCGCCTCTCAAAACATTTAATGTAATTTACGACGTATACTAAGTCTAACTATCCCATTGAATCAATTCGATCCCATGCACACAGATCTCGCATTCACAGCTGTCAATTGCATTTTGCAATAATTGTACACCTGTTGTTGTGTTTTACACATTGTGTTTCATTGGTCCAAGTCCGGCCGCCGCCGTACGTGTGATTTTATCCCTAATTTTACACAAAATATTTTTAGGCAGGAATAGAATAGATTGGTGTAAGGTAAGGTCTGTATCACAACATTCTTTGCAAATTGTAAACAAATTTCAAAGTTGATTGATCATTGAAGACAAGACAGTCAACGCCAAATAGGTTGTGAATGTGTGCAGTGGCACTTAAATGATAAGGAATTCGGAGCATTTATCTGCGAAATAATTACATTTCCATTTGTGCGCGACTCCAGAAATGAGGTAACTCAAAAAACTACAATTCTTCTTCAATATTTCACGTGCAATTTTGTATCACTAGCGCAGAGTGAAGATGCATTTCTCTGCACATTTAATACTTATGCATATAAAAATGAATTTATCATAACTGTAGAAACTTAATTTTGCTATTCAAATTATATTTTTATTTAATGTTCCAACAGGTTTGATTCGAATTCTGTCCAAATGAATTAATCATCTGAGCTGGGTCTAAAAGTGACATAATTCTAACAATGGGGGTTGACCATGGAGCTCAGAGAAGCAAAGAATTCACCCGCATCTTATTATTCATTCCAAATATAATTGGTAAATAGTGCAATCAAATTTCCATAAGCTTAACTTCTTTCGGATACACTTTTTGTGTGCAAATCCTCAAGTTTTTTTTTATTTGCAGGCTACGTCCGATTAGCACTTTTATTCGTATCCTATTTCTTCTGGGAACATCCAAGTATTTTCGCATTGCTTTACACAGCCTCAGTTTCCCTGGATTTCTTTGATGGGATCACGGCCCGAAAGTTGAACCAATGCTCAAGTTTTGGTGCCTGGGTATGACAATTTTGACAATAATTTTGCAAAGTTTTCACAATTTTAAAAAGTAAATTATTACAAAATGTTCGATATTCTTTTTTTTTGTAGCTCGATGTGGTTGTAGACAACTTGAGTCGTGGAATGCTGTGGGCTAATTTATTCCAAGTACGTACGGGAACAACTTTAGCACTAAATGCAGTATTAATTTGTTAAAAGTTTAATTGATTCCAAAATTGTAGTGGGGCTGGCTCGTAGTTTCTTTGGAATGGGTCACTTTTGTTGCCAATCATTCTTCCGGCAGAGCCAAATGGCGTGAGTTTGACAACAATGGGCAACAAGTGACTCCAGCACCTCCTCCACTCTTTGTTCAGATGATAATGGCCAATGGGTTTAAGACTCCGACCGGAGCTCTGACCATAATGGGGCTACACGTACTTCCAATGTGGATTTACGGAATGCAAACAAATTATTTGTCCAATTACATTCCTTATAGCCTAAGTCTCACAAGTATGATGATTTTTCAAATTCAAATTGAAATATTCTTTGTTATTTCCAATCGATTCTTTGCACTCAATTTGACAATATTGTTGGTTTCAGTTTGTCTAATTCTGGTGGTCGGACGATTGTTGTGTGCTGCTTGTGAGCTCTGGTGTTTGCAAAAGCATATCAAGTCTTTACTTTTGGATGACTGCAAAATTCCAGTCATTTCAGAGACTGATGATCAAAATGGGAATTTTCCGGAGGAAAATAAAATTCCTGCTGCCTCAAAAAGTTCATAGAACCAGCATCAGGAAAAGGCCGGAAGTTTAGCCCTGCAGCATATTGAGAATTGAGAATGAGATTAGGCTAGCTCAACCAAATCAATCAAAGAATTATTTTCTCACCTCATTGAAATTTTTGCAAGAAACTCTGCACAATAATGTACGGTTGTGGCCGCCTGCTGCGATTTTAAAATGCGACACCTTGGTGCTTTTAATACAAAACGTTGTCTGAAACTTATTAAAACTCATTTTAGAAATGTATTCGACATTAGATTTTAAATCGAAGCGATAGAATGTGATGGTTTTTAATATCTATTTAGAACAAACTTGAAATAACTATCAAAGGGATTATTTTTATTCGGATTTTACAAGTTTTATTAGAGTAATTTTATGCAACGGAGTGGTAAACAGCATTTAAAAAATGTTCAAAATGCCGATATTTTGGGACAAGGCAGTGATACAAAGCATTTGGAAATGCTCAAATAGTAAATTTTATGCAATGTAAATTGTAAATATTCCGCAAATCGAAAGCTATGCAATGAAAAAGTCTCACGACTAGAAACATAAAGTCGGAACTTTTTTCGTCAAAGTCAAGTGCATTTAAAATTTGGTAAATAAAGAGTTAAAAACTTAAACTTTTTTTTAAAGGCAAGTCGCTCAAACTTTATTGCATTTGGAATTGACACTGTTTTCGATCCGCAGTAAAATATCATAATTTCACCCGAATTTTTAAACAAAAATCGACTTAACAAGGTTACTAGTTACTAGCAGCGGCGATAGTTTAATTTACACTGGCAACAAGTATCCATCCAAGACTCAAATTCGGATATTTAGAATTCGTAAATTCGTTAGTCTTATTCTTGGGCTGGGCTACCGTTCAAAGTTCATTCAAAATTGATAAACTAATTAATCACAGCAGCAGATTTTGATATCAGATATTTTTGAAATCTGGACGACCTTGTCATACTTTTGCAAAGCACCAAACTGCACTTTTCTCCAAAAGTCTAACAACTTTGTGAATTGTGTGTGACTATCCTGCAGTTGCAGTCCTGCCCTGCCTCATGCACTACGGCACGCTAGAGGAATTGCATAACTCCTTACACAACCCTTACAAAACTTTGCATTCGCATTCAGAAAAATCGCGAAAATTGTAATTTTGCAAACGATTTTCCAGACTAATACAATAGCAATTTCTCAATGATGGCAGGATGCCCTGTACGAAATTCAGTTTATCACTAAATTATTTGAAGCTAAACAAGAGGTGATAATTTTTCCAGCGCAGGAAGAGCTACGTTACAAAGTGATTGGGCTTTTTAAGAAACGTCAATTTTTGTGCAGCATTTGCTATCCAATGTTTCCGCTGGCTCGGCTAGCAGGTGTAGCATTTGTCAAAGAAATTTGCAAATTTGCATTGCTGATTTTTTAAGAAAACTGGAAAACTTAACCGTTTGCATGTCTCAACCATTGATTAACTGGCATGCTTTTGGTGACGATCAGCTGTAATAAATAAACAAGGACACAAAAACATGGTGATTTCTTAACAAGTTAAAATGCAAGGTGACTTTTTTTTTTATTATTTCAAACTTTCAAATTTTTGAATCAAGTATCACTTTATAAACCATAGTAGTATTGGTATGGCCTTTCAACTTTCCTAGCTTAATGTAGTTAGTAGTAGTACTTAGTAGCTGTTTGTAAATAATTCACCTAGTTTTTGTACACTTTTTCAACCACTGGAACTCCACACAAAATGAAGTAAAAAATTTTCTTCACAACTTACAAATTGCTACATTTAACTTGCCGTTGTTGTGCTCGTCGTACTCGTAAATGTAATCATGGTCGTGCGGCTGTGGCTCACCGCTTTTGAATTCATTCTTAGGAGACACAATTTTCCCAAGAATGGGTGGCTACTACCATTCTCGCCCAGAAAAAAATCTTAACTATTATGCATGCATCTAAATAAACTGCATATTTACAACTTACTTAAAAACTAGGTGATTTAGATTAAATCGTATTATGCAATTATAACCGCAAAGAAATATCCTCGTGCACATGCTCATCTCATAATCCCATGTTCCTCTATCTACTACGACTACTAGTACGTCACCCTCTCATATTATGCAGAAATTGGCTCAGGTCCGATCAATCGAATCGAATCGTTCAAACTTCCCAGCCCCTATCGATTAGTAAGATTCTTGTCCCACAGTCACGTCCATCATTAAAAATGGCAACTTCCGCCGCATTCATCTCCGTACAAGAGTATTGCACTTACAATTAGTTTGGATTTTCAGCTGCTCTCTAACGTATGTACACATACATAGCTAGTCACTGCTGAACAAACCACTACAACTAGTAAGGATGATTACGAGTTACTTACGAGTCCCGACTGACTTACTTGCTATGTCATAAAAATACACTCTTAACCTTTTTGTACATCAAACAAATAGCCTATGTTCTGATACCTTACCTCACCTCGACCTCACTCGTCGTCAAACTCAAGTCCTAGTAGAACATTCAAAAGTTATTGAATTGGACTACATGATAACACTACGCTACGAGAACCGTCAAAGTCAACCGTCAGTGTGCAAAATGCAAAATCTGTAGAATTTATGATGACACCTGAGTCAAGGCCACACTCTCCTCTAGCCCTAGTCTCAGTAACTAACAACAAACCAAAAATAAATATTCTCTTCAAAAATAACAACTAACAAGACCTGGCTAAAGTCAAGGAGAAAGGTCCTAAACTAACCTAATTCTCCTTATATAAATGTCGTGGGGGGAGAGGTGAGCCGAAGGACAATCTGTCACCAGACTCCGAAGTAGTACAGTACAGAGTCGATTAGGTGCTAAATCTTAGCTAACAGAATAATTAAAGAGTCAGTGACTAGAAGTTAGCTTCAAGAAATCCGTACTCTACACTCTCATCAAAATATTATGTCAACTCACTCCGTCTCTCTAACTAACGTTGTGAAGTATTCTACACTAGTACAAATATACACAAAGACCACATTTTGTTTGTAGTATTAAAAAGTTGAGTTATTCTCGAAATGCAGTCCGTCCGATGATTCCTAACTCCTAAACTCAGACAAAATTATGAGCACCAAATTGAAACTCAAAGTGAGTAGTGTTTCTTGATTAATTAGTAGAAAAGGAAAGCGGTTATAAAAATATAGTCAGAGACAATTATCACTCAAGTAGTTAGTTGAACGTAGTTTGCATTATTGCATAAAACCCGTTGAATTCTCAAAGGCTAATAAAAAAAATCATAATTGCTCAGCATAAATGCAACCACGTAAATGCTGGTTAACCGTAAACCGTTTCAATTTTAAATTCTTTGACTGTTGGGCAAGGTCTAGAATCGAATCTTAATGTAAAGACATTTAGAGTGAATTGAGTGAATATAAAAATTCCCTTGCTTGTATTTAAGGGATTAACTGGCACACTTAAGAAAACTCAGAAGAATTCAGGGATTCTCGTGAATCCCCAGCAATCTGAATTTAAAAAAATGAACCGGTCGTCTCGATTAGAAAAATAAAAATAAAAAAGTGGTGTAAGTAAAGCTGGTCACTGGTCGAGAAATTCTATCTCAAATGCTTACTCAAAGAATACTATCTTCAAGTTGTTCTAAATGCCTGTCCTGAGTCCGGATCATGGTAGTTCGGTCAAAAACATACCCAACCCAACCTAGTTCAGTTGCAAGACGTCGACGTTTTGGGTCGCGTTAGCGCCAGCGCGTACGCTAATCCCTACTTAATTTTAGATATCACTCGGAATACGTTGTTTCAAAAATACAGGAGAAAATTAGTGCCCCCCTCAAATGTCGATATTGCGATTGCTTAACTTATACTCCGCAACTACTGTTTTACATGTTTTCAAAATTGTGTCTCAAGTCGTAGAAAAAGATAATTTCAACAGTCCTCAGCAATGACAAGAACGCAACAACCAACTTCTGCTTTATACATTACATTGAAACACTTACTCCTACGAATGAACTTGTTCTCCGTCTAACCGTACAACAGTGCAACGGTTCGACTTCAGTTTAAATGACTTCTAATTTGGGGTTCCTAACCAACGCTATGCCTAATTAATTGCTTGGCAAATTTTACTGAATTTTGCAGTGTTCCAACTATAGGTTTCTATAATCGGACTATCTTGGTGTTGTTGTTTGCTTGCTGGACATGTTGAATTAAAGCCTAAAGTCTGGGTCCGAGTCTGGATTATCACTGTCTTCATCATCACTGACCGTGTGGCGTTTCTTCTTCTTGTGCTTCGCCTTCTTATGCTTGTTGTGATGATGGTGCTCTTTGACTTTGTGAGACTTACGACCGTCATTCCCAGGAAATTTCAGGGGGACGATTGTGAGCTTAGGAACTCGAACAATGGGCTCGACCTAATACGAGGAAACCATTTAACATTTAGCTATGCACACATCTGATATATTATAAATGTTATACTGAGGCTAAGCATTAGGACTCACCTTGGCCACAGGTGTGCCTGGAGGTTGCGAGGCAGACTGATTTTGTACAACATAGTGAGAAACGGAGTGGGAACCGTGACCACTTCCACGAGTGTGATTTGCAGTTGGCGGCGATACAAATGAAGCATCCGACGTCGACGTACCTTTGCCCCTTCCAGGCGAATGTTGTTGATTGACTCGGGCTTTAGGGTAGGTGAACAAATTTTGGTCAATTTTAATTGTCACAGGTTTGGACTCTCCATCTTCTTCACCATCCTCCGGATCAATTCGGAGCATGAGTTGTTTGAACTAGATGATAAATTCAAATGGTAAGTTAGTATAATAGTATACAAAGGTAGAGAAACCGTATAATATTTTGAGTGGTACTAACGTGGAGGTACTGCTCAACAAGTGCGCGACGATTTTCTATAGTTTCACCGGATGGTGGTGTTCTGAGATTTGCAATTGTGCACTTGGGATCGAACACGTGCGTACTTTTTCTGGTCACCGGTCTTTCATAAACTTTTGTAGCATCTGATGGGGAGTACCCGCTTATTCGGCTAAAATTAAATAAATATTTTATTTGCCAACTATGCCAACTAAAGATCAACTTGTTTAATTGAATTGCATCAGTATGAGCTACTCACGTGTCTGTGATTGCATACGTGTCCTTCAAATGTTGTTTCAGCATCAACAGGAGCAAGCACCCTTGAGACCTTATCGTGAATTCCTCCAACGTCCTTGTGTTCTCCGGAATTCGTCGAAGAATGGAATCGATGTCGTCATCTTCTTCGTCATCCTCAAGAATGTCTGTAATCTTTGGTGCAACTATAGGCGCTTCGATAGGAGGGTTCATTGGATGATGAATAAGCGCTAGTGGATTGTCTGAATTTGGATCAAATAACACACCGTCCATCGACATCGGTTGCTGCAGCTGTTGTTGTGCTTGAGGCTTTGATGTAGGAAGCTGCGCCAGAGACTAAATCAAAACAAAGACAAGTTAGTAAATTCACGGGCGCAGTGAGTCATGGACATGACGCTATTTTTCGCCATTGATTGAAAAAACTCACTTCTTTGAAAGATTGGAGTAAATTGGAGCCAGTGACTGAGATCGCAATGTCAACATGGTGAATGAGAAATAGTGGTTCGTCCACCACTTGGTACGGGAAATAGGCCAAGTTGTCCACATAGTAGAGCAAATCAGCTAAGCGATTTTTCTGTAAAATGCAGCAAAGAATAGTTTTTAAATTTCGTCAGGCTGAATACATTTTGCCGATATTGCATAACAAGCCGCATGTGTACTTACATTTTGTTCATCGAATTGCTTGAGCAAAGATAGAGCAATTGCTCTTCGCTGAGGTTTCGTTGAGCGAAGGAGAGAATAGAGGAACCCATTGAGAGCTGAGGGTGCTTCCTTAGGACGGATGCGATATCCCCGAACGACTGGAAGATCTGGATCTACCTCCAAGTGCGGATTCAGCGAGGAGGAAGAGCTTTGACCTTGGCCTTGAGATTGTTGCATTCCGCCGGGAAGAATCGAACCTTTGTAACCTTGAAGTATCCGTTGTAGTTGAAGTGAGAGTCTAATCCCGTTCAACACTTGACTTTGTAGAAACTGTGGATGTTTCTTCTCCATTTCCTGGAGCTGTTTGTCAGCCGTGGTCCCAACTCCTTGTTCCTCGTCAGTACTCATGCAAATCAGATACGGCACAATCTGTCAAATCAACCAATATTATTTCCAGAATTGCAACCAGAAATAGAAAACAACCACTTGTGAGTGTGATTCGTAATTGCGAATTTTTTGTGAATTTGCAAGGACTGAGAAATCCTCACCTGAATTGGATGAACAAGCCCTTGTTGTAAGACAAGCTGTACAACGCGGACTGCCGCCAATCTCACACCCAGTTCAGAGTGAAGGAAAGCCTCCAGTATTTGTTTTAAGTAAATTTGTACGATTGTAGATGCCATTCCTGAAGTGACGTCACCCATTTCTTTGATGTTCTCTAGTTTAGCATTCTTTTTCCACTCCTGGTCTTGCTTAATCATTCTCAGCTCTTCCTCCACTAGGTACAATTGAATGTTGCTCAGAGCCTGGATCTTGAGCTTGATTTCTGCTGACTCAGTCAAGAGCAATTGGTAGATTCTCTTTAGTTGAGTTCCCAACATAAAATCGTAGTGTCGAATGCACAGATTTCCAATTGCCTGTAAACTAAAGTATTGTAGGTCCGAACCAGGGGTGTCGAGCAGGTAGAGCAACTCGTTGAATACATTATCCACAATATTTGCCTAGGAAAGGAACAATGAACAATTAGAAAAACTTCATCTAAACAAAAATTATGGTGAAAACTACTCCAGTAAAACCTTTTTGAAGCTGTACAAAAATGAAAAGAAAAAAAAACTAACCGGAAACTCTCCGTAGACGTCAGAACGTGTGAAGTCAAAGTATCTTAGAATCAAACCAATCGTGTAAACTGCTCGACGTAGTAACGGTCGATTGTCATTTAGTCGTGGGTCCATTGGGTTCTCTCGCAACATCATGGTCTGAATCATAAGCACACCTGAAACCAAAATGAAAATTAGGTCTTGTCCTTGGCTTACAATCTCTAAAAAACTACAAACTCTTTATTTATACTTTTCCACAACTTACTCTGAAATCTACGAAAGACGTCACGAACTAATTTGTAGTTCCCTGTGAGTTTGTTCACAACGGCTCCTAAACAAGCAAGGCAAGAGTCTATGACACTTTTCTCATTTTTGAATACAAGTTTCACGCAATCTTCCTCAAGGAGAGCGAGGAATGTTTCTGCAGGATTGACTAGCAATGGGACAACCAATTCTAATATGTTTGCAATATTTGCAATTGCTGCCACCTCTGCGAGATTCTGCAAATACATCAATACCGTCACGTAAGGAATGTGATAATAATTGCAAAAAAATACATAGCATGAGTTGAATTTTTTCAATTGCTGAGTTTCAGTTGTTAGTTCGTACCTGACACTTCATACTGAGATATCCTTCTAGCGTGTTGGCATGATTGAGTAGCAGTTGTGGTCGGATTTTGGCAAACAGAAATAGAGTTGCGACGCAAGCGACGAATCGTTGAGACGCTAGACTCTGCTGTTGTTGTTGTTGCTGGACATCAGCACTGCTTTCCTCAATACGCAGGACGTGCTCAACCAAACAATTCACGATTTGTTGAGACGCTGTCAGAACTGGTTTGGGTGGCTCCAGATTGACAGGCTTTTCTCGCACGTCCTCGCGCTCATCTTTTGGTTTGAACAGCTGTGGGAAAACGAAAACTGTCAATTAGATGTCCTATTTTGATTTATATGATATGAATTTCACAATTTGAAAACTTACACTAAGAAGAAGTTGCTCGAAAAAGTCGAGACCAACTTTTTCACAGGAAGCAACGACATCAGTGATGTGAGAAACCTTCCGAAGTAGGGATGCTGTATCAAGCGGCTCTTCTCTGACGGGAGTAAACCACATGTTCTGGAACACCTCCATGACCAGTTTCCGGATACCGTCCTCATCATTCACTCGACGAATCATCTTAACACAAATCTCAGGGATTTTCGGGAATTGTGGACACTCGACACAAATGTCCCGCAAAATCTTTATCACGCGTTTTCGAACACTCACTCCAGTATCCTAAATTGAAGAATTATAAATTAAACTCAACATCTCAGTCGTTCCCACTTGCTGTCATTTTGAAAAAAAACGAGTCTTACGAGTATTCGAAGAGAAAGCATTTCGTAATAATGGTCAATGAGATCATGACAAGATAACACATATTTGCCGACCAAATCGACGGCAGCCTCACGAACTGATGTGGACTGATCAAGAAACGAATTTTGAACCCACATCTGCATGTCTTGGCGTGCCAGCACACCAGGATCCGCTTCCACAACCATCGTAAGGCACTTTAAGGCTTTCGTACGAATTGCGACAGTTTGCTCCATCGACACACTCAATATCTGTATCACATAAAAGAATCGTCAGGCTTTGAAATATTACGATATCAATACACTACCAAATCTAGTTCTCTTACGCGTGTGAGGAAAAAGTCGAAACTAGCTGAAAATGGTCGCTTAGAAGCCAAATATCTTGTTATAAGCTCCGCACTTTGGTAGTCAACAAAAGTCTGGACCACTTCTGTTTTCCTGGAAGTTATCGGGTCGGAGAATGGTCTAATTTTAGTAAGAAGAAATGCTTTTCGACATTCTGTCATTTCCAACACTTTGGTATTCATTTCGGTCTCCTTTTCATTTTCTCCAGCTTCGTCTAACTCTGAATCCTCAGACACGGAATCTTCTTCAGAGCTCTCGTCTTCAAAAAAAAATATAGACAATTTAGAAAATACAAAACAATAGGATAAAAAGGTTTCAATATTTACTTACTTTTTTTCTTTTTCTTCTTCTTAGCTCTTTTTTGTTTCGTGTTTGAGGCAGAAGATGATCCCTTAATGTTCTTTGCAATTTCTGAAGACGCAGTCTTCCACCAAGCAGAAATGTAGAAATGCCTTGCGTGCATTAGTGCCGGATCTGATTGACCATGAACTGCTAAATAGTCCAGCAAAAGTCTTTGAAGAAATGCTGATTTGCTCTCTTCAAACTCGACTGTGCCCGGGTCAGGTTGATCCTTGGCAGGGTCCGTCTCAGTAATTTGTTCATCCTCTGCTTTGATATCCGCGATTATTCTATCAATAGTATTCATTTTGACTTGAGCTGAGACCGAGTCCTTTCGAAGGCGAGCAGCAGCCACTCCAAGATATTCCAATGACGCAACTCGCATTGTCACCTCCAATGATTTATTTCCCAAATTCTTTACCAGGAGAGATCCAAGGAGGGAGAGCAATAGCTCAGCTGCCGGCCATTGAGGTTTGTTCACCGTTGAGAGCAGATCTTGAACAAAATTCTCAAACAGAATCCTGTAGTCACATTCATCCGACTTGTTTGAGCATTTGGCTAGGAAAACGGTTAGGAAACTCCCTGCGGTTCGCATGGCGGTGTCAAATCGTTCCCCAATCATCAAGTCACGATCAACGGTGGTGGGCTTGTCCTTTCCAAAATCAGTCTCCATGTCTATGCTCGAACGTTTCCCTTTGCTCCCAAACTTGTCAGGTAGGAAGGTTACACACTGAATCAATTGAAGCACCAAAGCAGTGAGCATTTGAATGTACTCTTCAGACCCGGCCGTAAGTCTGAAGGTTCGCAAACTTCGTTTACTACTCGGAAGTCTTGCGATGGATGCAAGAATGTCGTCCAGTAACAACCTTCTGTGCTTTTCATACTGAGTAAAGACCTGCAAATTATATTAGAACACTCCATTAGTTACCCGTCCTAGACCCTTCTCTCCGATATAATTTATCCATTCATTTAATTTGTTTTAAATTGTTAATCGCCAATACCCAACACCCTTCACGCGTTATTAACATTTAACATTATATTTTTATATTGTCATAAATTGATTAAAAAAATTACTTACGCTGGTCACGAGTTTGAGGGCCGAAAGCTGTAGTTCCGACACGTTCTCGACAAAGAATGGAGACACACCCATAGTTGACAGGTGCAATACTGTAAAAAAAAAATTAGAATAAGATCAATAATTAGATATTAAATTATTTAAATTGTGAATTGACAAATAATTGGAAAAGTGGAAAACTGCCAGAGATGACAAATTAGACAGTAAGTTTATCGATAATCTAAAAACTTGTTTAAAGTTTAAACAACAAAAGTATAGAATGAGAAGCACAGCGAATTTGCGAATTTATCTATATCAAACCTGTGGTGTCGGTCAGAATTTGAACGTTGAGAAGTTCTGCCAATAATCCTACGACTTCATGAATTTTGTTGTAGAAAGATACCATACTTTTCTCACGTACACCTCTAGCATGAGCCCTCTTCCGTTTACTTGACACGAATTCTGCAAAATCCAAATTCCAAAAATTAGCACATTAGACTACTAGAATCATTTATTTCAATTCAAACTAAAAACAATGACTCACCTTTCCCTTTGGTGCTAATTGCGTAGACTGGATCAAATGAAGGATAAATAGTATTCTGCAATTGGAATTTTGTAAAGAGTACAATTCTATCTATCACGTCTTCGAGGTAAGCCCGCTTCGGGATATTTTGACTTGTGAGTATATGAAGTGCTGTGAGGGAAGCTAGAACACCCCTAGTTATACTTTCCATGGCCAATTCCAAGAAAAGTCGACTCTCGTCTTCATTATCATCTGGATCAGCTAGTGGAGTGACTCTTGCACCATCACGCATATTCTTCTCCAACAGAGTTAAAAGTTTTACAATTTTGTCCAACGGAATTGCTTCCATTGCTCCCAGAGCTTTTAATTTAGCGGCCTCAGAACACAGTTCACTCAACTGATGTTTTGAAATGAGAAGCTCGGACGGTACGTTCCCATCTTCATCCACGTCATCATCTCTCCCAATGTAGTCCATATTGTCCAAGACAATGTCCATGATCTTAAGAAACCGATGGTACGTGTTGTTATCCAGGATGTTTCCACCCGACTTTCCACCCATGTTACCACCTAACCTTTCAAGGACAGGAACTAACATCCTTTCAACGCGACGAACCTTCTTCTTTGGTGCCTCTTCCGTGCTCACGTTTGATTCCGAAATGTCTGAAGGAGGCACAACCATATTTACTTGCGGTTGGGGTTGGGTCCGCCGTGCCCTTGGGGAAGAACGGCCTGAGCTCTCGCTGTTGAATTGGTGCGAGTTGTGAGCGGGGAGCTCCTTGACATTGGTAGAACTTAACGTTGGTTGTCCAACATCACTACTGA
>JAQGCM010001368.1:0-15681 GCA_034699705.1 Hymenaphorura dentifera | reverse complement strand
AAGTCGAAAATAGTTGGCAAACTCAGTCCGACATTCCCCCAGGGGGCGAATGTTAGTGAAGTGAAAGTCTAAATTCTGTTCTACTTTAGATTTTCTGGTTTATACTGCAACGAAATGTAGGTTTTACCCTGGGGCGTAAGCGCGACACTTTGTAGTTTGGAAGGTTTTCCAGTTCCAGTGACCGTGGTAGCAGTGATCCAAAAGACATACTTGTGATTCTCTCTAAGTTTTCGGATCTCTAACGACAGCTGCTGTTTCTGTAGTTGGTCTTCGTCTCTGGGAGTTGTGGGGACGTAAGTCCTCTCTTTCACTGACTCCTCAACTTTCTCCACTTTCTCTGACTTCCAGTAAACGGTGTACTTGGTTATAATTCCATTTGGATGACGAGGTGCGAGCCAACTCACGAGCACTGAAGACTGGCTCATTGGCAACACTTTGATGTCCGCAGGCTCTTCAGGGACTAATTTCACCGAGACATAAACACACATAGGTCTTAAAAAAGTTTTTTGTGGGCTTATAGCTTGTCTAGATAGTGTAGGTCTAGTCTAGAGTCTAGCCAGTTTGCAAAAAGCTGAACGAAAGCCCTTTTTTTTACATTGCGTTTTTATATAGTTATTTGCACTACTAACACCTCAGTTTCCAAAAACATGAACAACTTCTGGCTACAAGAATTAATCAGAAATCAGCCAATAAGCGTCCAAAGTGGCTCAAATGATCGATCTAAATTACAGAGACCAAGATCTACAAAGTTTTCTTGGTCTTTGAAATTAAAATTTTGGACACGTTGCATCTTTAATGCGTTTTCAAGTCTGACTGAAAAAAATAAGGGCGATTGTGCATTGAAATGCATTCTCTGCGTGGAAACATTCGGCTGTCAAAATTGTTCTAAGGAAATTAAAATTCCGAATGAAAAAGCACAAGTGGCTGCCAAACTTTTGTTCCAAAAATTGGAAGATGTTCAGCTAAACCAAACTCATTTCTAAAGAACTCTGCACCACACTAAAAATATCAAAAAAGAAGTCAGCCGTCTGCTTCCTTTCGCAGTTTGCACTGTCATTCCAGATTACTTTTTTTTAGTAAAAAAGATGATTAGAAAAGAGAGAAAAGATGAAGAGTCGTTCTAGCATCGTTCTAGCAAGAAGAAAAAAAACTGAGAAAATGAAACAAAGGTCTAACCATCTTCTTCAGTGAGGCAAAAGTAGGGTTCAGAGACAATTCCATCCCCGCCTTGTGTGAAAGCCAAAGTTCGGATGGAGTAATTAGTAAAACTTTGTAAGCCATGAAGAGTTGTTTCTCGATAAGATGTTTTCTTCACTTCAGGCTTTTCTCCTGTGTCAAGGATGGTGAATGAAATGAATGAATTTTTTAAGAAAGAATCCAGAATCAAACTCAAACTTAGCAAAACTCCTAGTCGCCACGATCTGTCACGATTTCTCTATCCGCTTAATTTTTTTTAAGAGTTTTTCAAAGGGTTTGACTTCTAATGAGAAAAATGTGGGTGTGCTTGCTGTGACTTTCTTTGAATTTCTTACTCTTATTCAAAAAAGTTTCTGTATGCATTCTTATAAAGAATTTTAGAGTTTGGAACTTGGAAATTTCAATAGCACGGAGCACGGAGTTGAGGAAATTTGTATGACTACTCCGAGGTCATCACAATTTAGTCCAAATTACATTTCTAAACGGAAAGAGCTAGAGCTAGTAACTGAAAGGACAAGATAAGGGCGAATTTTCCAAGAGAAAAGGTTAAAGAAAAATGTGTTCATGTTCAGTTACCACTTTTCTCGTCCTGAATCGACTGGTAAATGACTTTGTAGCCTTGGACTTGACCGTTGGACAAATGAGCCGGTGGAGACTCGTATTCTACTTGTAGACTCTTTGCTGAAAGCGCTGTGCAACGAATGTGCATCGGGGGAGCGTCTGGAGCTAGAAAATGAGAAGAAAATAATGTTGACCATAAATACACGCAGACAATTTAGGCAAACAGTTGTGGGTCTCATTGTTGTGAAAGTATTCTCATTTACACGTGTTCTCGATGCGGCTCTGAGTTTCTACTTTCTTTTTAGAATTTTGAAATGTTTTGCTCAACAATTCAAAAAATCTGACTAGATGCGATAATTCCGATTTGAGCACTAGGACTGGCATCCCTTCCTTCTAAATTCAATTACAGCTGGACTAGTCAAAACAACATGCATGCACATTAGTGGAATCAAAGTCTTAAAGTCTTGGCCTGCCTTACCTCCTTCTGGAGTGTGAACTGCCACGAAAGGAGACTCAGGACCCATGCCCGCACTATTATAAGCCCGAATGGAAATTCTGTACTGAGAATTAGGTCTTAAGCCGTGAAGCTCGGCCTGTTGACTCCATTTCTCATCCAGCACGACGGTACTATTAAATCCAGGATGATTTTGTTGAAGGGAAGCAAATATATGGTAGCCAAGAATCGCACCGTGTTGAAGAAATGGGTTCGGTGCATCCCACCTGACTAGAATTGATTTGGAATTCACAGGAATCGCAGAAATATTCATAGGAGGTCCAGAAGGTGCTGGAACGTACACGTACAAAATGCATTTCAACGACCATATTGATTAAATTAACTTCTACAGTAGAGAGGCTGTGTCGCGTGTCATATCTCCGAACGCCATGATGGCAATTAAATAGAAACGACAATTGGAATGACAAACCTTCTGGAAGTGTTAGGACGGCGAGCGGCTCGCTTGGGAAACTGTGACCAATCTCATTAGAAGAAAATATTCGAATGTCGTAATTTGTTACAGGGTTCAACGGTTCGAGAACAGCATGAGTGGATGGGGCTTGGACAGTTGTGTTCCAACCTTCGTCTAGCCAAGAAAGACTTGAGGACTTTTTGAACTGAAGGATAAAGTAAGTGATTGGAGCTGACGAAGACGTCTGGGGTCCGAGCGTCCATCTGAGACGAATGAATCGCGAGCCAATTTCTTCTACGATAAAATCTTCCGGAGGAGACGGTCGAGCTATTTGGATTTCGAATGAATTTTAGGATTTCATTTCATTATTTCATATTTTTATTTTCTACATTGTATTATTATGGTGAGATGTATTGATTTTATGGATTTCCTTGCCATTAGTATGCCTTATGTTAGGACTAGCTCATTTTCTGCAGATTATAATAACGATCTTGGTACGTATTGTATTCTAGTAGGAAAGGAACTCCAGTAGAGTCTTAGAATTGGATTAGAAATTCGCAATGCAAGGCACGACAAGGATGACTGTCACTCTCCATTAGATTCGACATTCTAAAGCAAACCTAACCAAGGAGACAAGACGGGAAGCTCCTGGGGAATTCTCAATTAGTTCCTTTCCTTCGAATAGAATTGACAGACAAGCCTTATTTGCAAGCTCGCAAAAGTGCACGCAGAGTTCTCGCAAAAAAAAAGTAGCTCTAGCATTTCGTTAGTAGCTTCAGAAATACGGTTTGGCATTATTTCGCCAGATTCTCATTAGTAGCCACTTGGCATTGCTCTTAAGATTTCAATGCTTTCAAAATTTATACGACTGGGGTGGAAAATTTGGACACTTTAGCACGTAGTACGGATAGCTGAATAATTAGTAGTAGAAAAAAAAAAAAAATTGTTGAATCAGTAGAAATTATTTTATCACAGAAATACATGCAAAAATTGCAGTAGATCGTAACCTATGAATTATGGGATTTCAGGCACAGCGCAGTGAAGATTGTAGGTGCCGATTGACACAAGAAATGTGTTAATGAAAGCACTTGTTCAAAAACTCAGCTCCCACCACTCTACCTTCTTTTGAACTTATCTGACAAAAAACAGCAAGCAAAAGCAATGAGTCACTCAAAACCTGGCACTCTGTAACTCACTATCGACTCAAGTGAGTGGAACAAAGGATTCGCTAACGTGGGAATCAAACAAAAGGAATCGGAACTTTCACTTTTCTGCTTTCACCGCAGAGAGTAACAGAAACTGAGAAAACCGTCGAAACGGTCCAAGCCAAAAATCTGAAAGACTTATGAATCGCGTCCCAGGCCAACGCGCTATGGTCGACAATTGAAACGAATTGTTCGGGGTGGGGGGACGGGTCGCTCTCACCTTTGACTTCAAGACTGATACGATCTTCATCGCGTCCGTATTCATTAGTCCCGCCGCAAACGTAAAGTCCAGAGTCGGACCTCTCACTCTTCTCAATCCTAAGTTCTGCTGAGAGAAGACTTGAGTTGACGTCAAGGACTTCCTGGAGAAGAAGCCTTGGACTCTGCTCCGTCATCACAATAGCATTTCTTCTCCACTCGACTTGAATGGGACGATCTCCACGGATCTGACATTTTAGAAGTGCTGGAAGACCCTCAGCCACAACCACTGATGTCATCGGGGCTGAAACTTTGGCAGGAACTAGTGAACCGAATGATTTTAATGAACATCCTATCTTTCACCAAATTACTTTGAATCTTTCTTCAGAATACTTTCTTCCGAACGAATAAGTTGAGACGAGTAAAGAACCCTGTCCCTTAATAGGGTGGCGCGCCCTGAGATATTTTAAGCCCCCCTTCTCACATTTCTACAAAATTATGCACCTCTGGAAGTCGAAAAGTCGCAAAAAGTTGCAAAATGGATATTCTCCCTCCCCCGGAAATTAAACCCAGGCACTTTGGCCAACATTTGGGCTCGTAAAAATTCAGTGCGCTTTCGCTTTCAAAATTGCACACATTACGAGTGCATTGTCAATAGGGCGCTGAGCTTTTAGCTAACGTAGAATGTAATGCGTAATGCTGGGCTAAATGGTCTGCAAAATAATGCAGGTTCACCCTACGGGGGTTTCTGTGTTGAATTGAGAAAGGATTTCTTAACTGTTAACATGAAGGCGGATCGATTTCACAATCCCAGTTCCGACACCATTATTCCATTCGCACGAGTAATTGGAGCTGTCCATGGCTTCTATATCTTCTAGTTTCAAACTTCCATCTTCTAAAACTTCAAACTTCCGATCACTTTGAACAGGAAGCTTCATGATGCCTGTGTCTGTGAGGAAAAGCAAAGCGAAGAAGGCAGAATGAGCTAACATACATAGTTTGAGCTCCAGACATTGTTGGTTTGGTCACATTTTGCTTTGCTGAGCTAGCGAAAATTGCTAGCCCAAAAATCGTACTCGTGAATCGTGATTCTTAACTCACAAAATTGTTACGTCCACGTTTGTAGCCAAATATGTTGAAATTATAAAAATGTGATAAGGCATAAACTTCAAAAATAAATTCGTTTTGATGTTTTGATTTTAACGAGATTACCTCGAAACCATTTCACGGTCGGCTTTGGCATTCCATCAGCCACACAAGAAATCACATGACTGGTCCGGAGAATTACTTTGGCATCGACAGGCTCTTGGACCCAAAAAGGTGGAACTGTAATTACAACAAAAAACATCAAATTTTTGTATCGATGTTGTCGAAATTGATGAAATTTGGTCGTTTTTATTCAACTATATTTCATATTTTGAAGGCATCTCTAGCAGCTTGGTGAAAGTCTAGAATTTGCAAAATGGCGTAATTGACCCGCCCAACATTCCTAGTGTTATGTGTGCTGCTGTACACTTTGTACATACATAGCCAACGGCAGAAAGTGAGACAATTAATTTTGAGCCGCCCACTTCATCTCCAAAATATCAGTTTAGATTTTAGCCAAAATAAATTAACAGTTTGCCAACTAAAATGTATTTAGCTTCGAGCTAAGGTTGCCGACTTGTAACTCTGTTTACTTTTATATACCGTAGTTTTCGTGTTTCAGAATGGTTGCCGACTTGCCAAAAGCAGCCAGGAGCATCAGAAAACTCATCAAGTGCAAATTAGTTTTTGTGGTAGCTAGCAGTCTTACTTTCACTAATAACATTTGCCCTCACTTTTAGAGCAGCTAGTTGCCTAGTCAGAACTAGAAGTGTGCAGGATACTTGCAACATTTCAAATTTTATAACTCTTTCTTTAAGATGTAGACTCTTGAGAATGTTGAGCAAGTAAAAACTGTCACTCTTAATTCAATTCTTCAACTACTCGAGTTTCCCACTTAATTTTTACATGAGTGAGGAAGACAAGTTAAAGGATGTAAAATATTAATATTACAAGCTTCCTGAATGCCATTAAGTAATGTAACACAATTTCACAGCTTTTCCTCAGCAAATTGTGCTCCTAACAGTGTGAGTGCTATGTGTTCCAGTATTTGGGTAAGTCGGGCGTGGCGTGGCGTGCCACTAAAGTTTTTAACAACCAATTAAACGCTTTAAGGAGGATAGGACTAATGAATTCATTAAAGAATTCACTTTTAAACGAACCTCAAAGTTTCCACTGGGGAGTGTGAGAAGTCAGTCACTTTAATGAAATTCTTGAGGAGTGCGAAAACCCCAGGAATTTTGAATCACTTACTTTCTTGAAAGAGACTTGGGGCGCTTTTTAATATTAATATTACGATATAAACCAGCGGCTGTTTTCAGACATTTTCTGCAAATTGGTACTTGGAAAAACTTGTAGCCTTTCATGATGGGAAGCACTAGCATAAAAATGTTGAAAATATTATTTGTTTTAAAATTGCGTACTCATATCTGCACACTTGAGAAGGCGGTTAAAGGCCTGAGAGGTTCTTCGGTTCCATTTAAAATTAGAACATTGCCTTTCAAAAACAAAAGATTACCTTTAACGCTGAGAACAGCAGAGTGGTTGGCCGTAGCTGCTGAGTTTGATACTGAGCAAGTATAAATTCCAGCATGAACGCTCTTGAGCTCTTCAAAGATCAGATTACTCAGAAACTTGACACGCATTTCTGTTATGTTCAAGAAATCTGGAATGTGCTGAAAATCTTTGAGCCAAACAATGTCGATAGGTAAGTCTCCAGACATGACGTTGCAGCTCGCGGATGCCCTTTGTCCTTGGACCAAGTTGTCGTCAAATGAGAAAGCCGAGATGACCGGTGGATCTGTTTGGGCATTCAATAAATATTTTGACAACCATTTGATTGCTACACGTATTAAGGTTTTGAGCAAAGTTATTGGCCCAGCCAGTGTCCTTCATTTTCGGAATATAGCTAAGGCAGAATTTGATACGAATCCTGGCACTTAAAAAATTCGGAGCTACCAGATTTATCATCAAAGTTCGAAAGGCAAAGAAAAAATCCAATATAAATGGTAAGCACATTATGCATTGAAAGGTGTGATGTGTGAAAGGCAGATATTCACTTTGGCCAAAGTTGAGTGAGTAGACGAGACGACACAAAACTTTATTCGGAAAAGCCTGGAGTGTTGACTACTGGTGAAAGTCTAAAAGTGAAAGCGGTGAAAGCGTGACTGTAGAAGAATGTCACAAGCAGAAGAAGATACTTTTTTTTTACTTTGGAGTTTCGACTTGTGAGAGTCGAGTGAGAGGAAGCTAGGAAAGAAAACAAAAGGAACTTACGCATGACATTGACTTCGACTGAACCCGAAGCAACTTCACCTTTTCTGTTTGAAATTCGACAAGTGTATGTCCCTTTATCGGTCTCGGTGTTGATCTTTTCAACACGGAGAGTGGCATTTGGTAGAGTCGTAAATCGACTTTCTTTCAAGTTGGAGAGATCTTGTGAATTCTTGTGCCAAGTTATATTGGTGACTGGGAATCCTCCAAAACCACAGGATATGTGAGCCGTGCTCCCAGCCACTAACGTCAAATTTGGCATCTCTTTGACGAACAATGGGCCTAATTTAACCAAAGTCACACCAAAAACCATTAAGTGCTGCATGGATTTATTATTACGGGCAGAGGGTGGTGCAGGTTTTAGTACAAATCCAGTTGAGTTCGATGACTCACACGAGAACTTTCAGATTTTCGGCTCAGTTTTTGCCCAAAGGATTTGCAAAAAATTAAGTGCATACCTTAATTTTCAATTCAAAAAATGAGAAAACCGCACCTGCACTTGACATTGCCATAGTGTGATTGGGGATTTGAAAAATTCTGATCTTTAGGACCCACGGCTCTACCCTAAAACCCGTCAATAGTCATTTATCTAATGTTATGTTCCCTGAACTCTCATCTTTACACTTAAGCGACGCATTTGAAATTCTTCACGATTATTATGAATCAGGGACAAAATCGATACTATGTAATGTAACTCTTCAGCTCTACGGCGCACCGTAGCCAAAACAAAGTGGCCTTACAAATTCTTCGGACAGAAAAAAAGAGAAAGGACAAAAAAAATCTCTTTTACAAGCATTTACCATAAATATTCAATCTTGCGGAATGGGATAGAGTCGCGAGTAAATTGGACGCGGTGCATCGATAACTCCCACCATCCTCAACTCTCACACTACTGATATTGATATGTGAAACGATTTCAGTGAATTGACGAAAGCTCCCTATGGAGTACCGATCCGAGAGTTGCCAGTAGCGAGCTTCCAATGGGTCATCCTTAGGGGATGGAAGTAATTCTTGTCCATCCACGTCCCACCGGATTTCTGGAAGTGGGTTTCCAGTTGCCGAACATTTCAGAGACACTGATGGACCAGGCTGGAGACTCTGGGCAATGAACGTTTGTTGTAGTTCTGGAGTCACGGCTAACAATCATACAAACACACAAAGGACATTGTTTGTCAAAAGTAATTAGAAATTTGCGGCGAAAAACCATCCGCCACAACAATCGATCTTCTATGTAAGTACGTAGGAGTCTACCTTCAAATACAATTTCCGTAGATGCTTGAATATTGTCGCCTTCAATTTGTGCAAAGCATTGGTAAACTCCCTGGTCGTCCAACTGAGCGTTGAAAATGACAACTTTTTGGAATGAGATTTTTACTCGACTTCCTAGCCCGTAAATGAGCTTTGCATTTTTGTACCATCTGGAACAGATTGAAGATTTTTACTACTACTTGCTCCGCTCGCTAAGCCCAGCAAATTTTCCAATTAATATTAATAGCTCCAAATTAAGAGCCAAAAGGCATTTCAAAATTTTGACTTAAATTCCGTTCTTGTGGTGAGACCCACGCAGCGCATGCATGCATGCATATGTAATTAAAGCTTCCATGCCAAACCTTGTCGGGTCATGAACTTGAGTTTGAGTGACAGAAATTATAAAGCTTGTGGTACGTACGTGACTTCCACATTTTGGTACAAATTTGGTGAAACTTTACAAGTGAGGTCTACAGACTGCCCAACTCTGAGAAGTAATTTCTTCTTTGGCTCAATGCTCAAAGTTGGCGGAGAAGTAAGAATCAGGTGGCGGTCGAGTGTGATACTTCCCACGCTATTGGAAGCAGTACATTGGTACGTTCCATTGTGTTGTTTCTCAATTCGAGTCAAGCTCAAGACTGGCCCATGAATTTCATACCCAGTCCCGGGCATTACAGGTACTTTGACTCCGCCGGGAAATGACTTTTCCCAACTGCAAAAAAGTACAGATTACAGATCAGAGGACTTTTAATTGCCACGATTAAGTAGAAATCAAGACTTTCTCTTAGAATACTTTTTCCTTCTCTCAAGAAAAAGAACAAGAAACTTTCCCCTGACTTTCACCGTGTTTGTTTTTTTCGTTAAGGTTTACTTTTACTCTACTTTCACCTCCGGCCAATTTCTTAGTAGGGCAGATCTCCGTGAGTAGAGAATCCAACTACAACTTCAAACTTTCTCTAGCCCTAAACTCTCTCTCTCTCTCACTTCATTACATTTACATTCTACCTACAAATTGTCTGGTTTCTGGGAGCCAACTTTTCACATTTCAATTTCACCTTCACCGAATTCCGGTAAATGCGCTCACGCTCCGAGACACAAGAGCAGGTCGGAAGCACCTCTTTGTGGCGACTATAGTGTGTGTAGCTACCTTTTAATTATATTGGCTGTGCTCATACTGCGTGGTTATGAATTCACAAGGTTCAACACCCAGAGAACTAAAGTAATTTGACGGGAGTCTAGCTTCCAAGTCATATTTTTTGCGAATTTGAGTTGCTATTTTTACATAAAGTGAAAGCCCGAAACTGTCACCGAATGACATGTACAAAGCGTAAAGGTACAAAGCAAAGTAAATCATCTGCATTTTTCGCTTTAGCACTGTTGCGTGACTTGTTCATTGTAGTCAGGTTGTTTCTTGTCCTGTATGTGGTATGTAAGTTCTGGCCTTATTTCCGGAAATGTGAACTTTTCCAAACCCACAGTCATGTCATATCTGAAAGCTACACACACCATTGGCAGACAGCTCTAAAAATACCCCTTTGTTGCAACCTTGTGGGTGAGAATGAGCCGTTCGAATGAATGAAATGGGTGATGAAAATTGACTCTCGAACCAGACTATTTTCCCGACAGACCTGACAGCGGTCAAATGTAAACACTTTATTAACAACGGAATTCCATATTCTACTGGAAAAATGGAATCCCGAGTCATCCGGTATGATTTCAAAAATGTCTAGTCTGGAAATATATTAAACTCATTTGAGAAAGAAATGGGGTTTCAGTACAGAGTCCCATTCAAGATTCAAATCAGTAAGAACTTGAAATAAAGTAGGACAGTGTAAGTGTAAGGACACACTGGTAGTAGATTTGAAGGACCTAAAAGGTACAAGACTCGTAGGATTACCAATTGCACTTACCGAAAATTTGGTGGAGGATTTCCAACAGCTGGGCAGACCAAATCGACAACCTTGCCCATTTCGGTGAGTGTCATTTGCTCCCATCTCCCTGAGCTTTTAGGTGGGAGTCCACCGCCGCTGCTCCCAGCTGCTTCTCATCATGTAACAAGCCCATATATCCAACTTTTATTTCCCACATCCAACCCACAACTCTCATTCAATAAATATTTTATGCAACACCACAAACTCACCCTCTCCAGGAAATTCTCTAGAATATTCTCCTGGAGAGTCTGTGTCTCTCTTTCTCCTTTTTCCTCTTCAACGCGTTCATCTTTTATGGGGGCTCCCTCAACTCCAATCTGTCAGCTTTTACTGGTTGCTAATAAGTATCTACGGGAATGGTTTGGCTGGAAATCGTATTAAACTATACGGCCCATGACCACGGGCAAAAAATCGGTCTGAGTAGATCAGGGAGCCATAAGTTGTACAACAATGTTAATTACAACTAGTAACTGTTTTTCGATTTCCGCTCAAATCTTTCAGACTAAAATTGCAAATCTTTGGCCAATCGATGCGACGGTTTGTTTAGATGACACATTTTAAATAAATTCCTTAGAAGCTCTAGAAGCCCTTGATCTGCTCGATGATGTCGAAAAAATCTTAGAAAATACTTTAGAGTACTTCCAAATTCTATCTCTACGTATTGAATCTTCGAGAATGTCAATTTTAGAATAGAAGGTGGAAGGAGTAAACATTTTCTTTCACAAAAAACCAATCTCTTCGATGCCACTAAAGTTAGTTCGACTGGAAGATTGAATCTCATCCTCGGCCAATCTAAACAATCTGACCTGGCTCGACTTGCCCTACTCTTGGCAGTTGTGCGTGTAACTTTCTTTTTGAATCTTCAAAGATTCCAAAGATTGGTCCGTCCAATAAAACAAATAGACCTCGAATTGACGTGGTACTTGACCCAAAATATCATGTTGCGAAATCTTTATGACCGTTCAGTCCTCCATTAAATTCCTTTTTACTGACAAGAAGTTCCAGAAATTCCAAAGCATACGCAGTGCCCAGCACCAAGCCAAATCTGTAGCACTTGGCCTTGGCTCGGCTATGAAATGTTGTAAACATTGTTGAGCTTTAATGGAAAAAGAAAAATTTGGCGATTTTCACAGAGAATTACCCGAGTAGTTTTGACTACATTATGAAAGTTTGGACAAAAACTCGTATTGCCTTTGTCAGTGTTGGAATTTCTTTTTGTTGTACACAAGAAAAAAATTGTATTTTATTTCATCGTGCCTGCACAAAAAGTGCTGGTGTGAGCTGCTGGCCCACATGCTGGGCGGTGTGAATCGAGCAAAATGATCGGACTGAGTAGAGTATTAGTGGTTTTCGGTTCGTACTTTTCTTTCCAGCTCTAGCTCCAATTTTTCACTCCCAGAGCCTTCTTCAGCCTCAGCAAAAGAAGATCTAGTTTACTCGAGCGACTAGGAATCTAATTCTTTCTTTCACCAGAAAAAGAACTTCTTTCCAAAGGAGAAAGCCAGAGAAGAGAAAGCTGGCCAAAATGGTCAAGCATTTGGTGGATTATTGCTCGTTTTTTTTCTGGCTTGCTTGCTTGACCAAGGCAATGGAAGAACACACTCAACACACTCTAGTTTTATCTTATCTCCACTCGTAAGGCATCCTTCATAAAAGAATTCATTTTGAGGAGCTAAATGACAAAGGACAAGAATTCTATTTACAATTATTACTCGTAATCCAACTACACAAGTTCTAAAGATTCGAACGAAACGAAATGAATGAATGAATGCTTCACTTCCTTCTTGAGTCGTTCGGTTGTTCTATTAGCTTTTCAGAGAATTGTTTGTGTGGGCGACATTTTGTGCCGGTCACAAGAACGAAACCATTTTCACTTTGCATCCTCCGCGAAAGGTACATAATCCCGGGTTTTTGCAAAAATTGAAGCTGCGAATTTGGATCTAATGACAAAACTAAAGTTGGGGGGCTCTTTTCAACTGACAAGATTATAATGGGTTTCTGAACAGGTCATTAGATCCCGTATTAGGAGAGGACTCCAGATGCTTTACTTCTACTTCATTTCATCATCATCATTCTACTCTGCAGTCTGCAGCGCTCTGCTCCTCTCGAGTGTGGTGAAACCCATTTAGAAACTCGGCACAGGAAAATGAAAATGAACACGGAAAACTGGGCTCTTCTATTCCAAGTTCTACCTACCCACTACTATGTAATTAATATACGTAGAGATAATAGGTTTGCATCACACAAATTGCTTGTTCAGAGTAGTATTCATGTGCAAATATCCGTGTCGGCAAAGTCGTTTAGGGCTTTGTTGAAATTGCAAATTGCAACTTTAGAGCCATTGTTATCTGAAGGGCGGTGTGTTCTAAATTCTAATAGGTCGATAAGTTATGAAGTACTTAGTTATTAAATTATTCAAGGTTTGTAGTTTGTTCACAGTGCACAGAGTCCTATACATTGTTGTCGTTTGGAGAGTCGACTACGAAATGAAACACAGCTACCCACCCTCATCCTATTGGCAAACAATAATAACGATGATTATCATCAGTTATCTGCAAAATAGTTATCAAAAAATATACGAACCTTTTTTATGTGAATCCATGTGTGTTATAGTTATAACAGATCTGCATTGTCAGTGTTTATGACCTTTGAAAGAATATGCATAGCGCTAATTGCAAACTTTATGAAAACGGAAGTCGCCTGAAGTAGATTTTAGAGATGAACGTTTACGTGCTTTAATAATAAATTATTCAAAATGAGTAAAATTTTAATTGGGCCAGAATTCCAAAATTATTACAATTAATGGAAGTGTGGGTGCTACTGCTACCAGTATCAGACGGACAAAACAGTTGCATAGACGTTGCCCATCAAATGGGCTTTGCCGATTGTATTGTAATCGGCATACTAATTTTCAAAAGCTCTAGAAACAATAAAATTTGATGATTTTAGAAAACTTTCAGAAAAATCTGAACGATCAACTTTCACTTTTGCTTTCTTTTTGCATTGAGTTTGGCCTGCGATCAATGGAAATCAATTCTGATTAAACTCGCACAACTTGCCGCCAAGCTCACTTTTAAATTCTAGTCGTTTTTGGGTGGCTTTCGACTTTGCTCCATTTTCTCGTCCCGATTTGTAGTTGTAAAATTTCATTAGTTAACTTTGTTGTCATTCCTTTCAGCTCCAAGCTCGGACTCAGATTCAACGCGCACTGGACTTCCAACAATTAAATTTAATCGGTTTCGTAATTTAGTTTTTTAAAATAGTTTTGCTAAAAGTTAAAAAACAGCAAAATTCGTCACATATCCTAACGTACAAGTGGGACCAACAATGTCGTCTTCCTGCATCTACTGCCCTGATTGTGGCCAAGGATTTGGTCATCACAGTCATCAGAGTCCAGCTCCATCCACAATTATTCCAGCAGTACAAACAACTAGTCATAGCACTTCTTGGTTTGGAAGTCTGTTCAATTGGACTTGGCAACATTTTCCTCCTACTTCTAAGACTACGAATAATCATAGGTCATCTAATCAGCCATTTCGGAAAAAAATGAAGTGGTCTGAGGAGAATGAGGACGAAGATTTTCAAACAGTTCCACAGACATGGGAGGAGCCGAAGCGAGAACAATGTCTGCAACGCAAAATTTCTGTGCAACAAGCTCATGCTATAGAGAGAAAAATTGCCAGAGTCCGTGACACTCAAGAGCAGTACGAGACGTCATGTTATTCAGATGAAACAGATTCTGACCGTAAGTTCTAAGAATTCAAAATGTAATTGGAATTTTGTAATTAAAACAGTCGAAATTGAAGCTGTGCTAATTCCTTGCCCCAATCAATTTGTTCATTTTATTTAGGCTTAAATTTAAGGCTGCCAGCACTACCTCCACTGTCAAAGAATGCCCGAATTCAACGCTGGATTGATAGTCTTGAGGTCAACCCTGAGGAACTTTTGGTCCATTCTCCGGATGATGACTTAGGTGAGCCGCTATATGCGTAGCATTGTAGCATTTCATAATTTGATTCACAATTTGCCTCCTGACTGGCTGGGGCTGATTTAAATATTTCAAGAATTTCAACACGGGTCAGGTCAGCTTTTTCTGTATGAAATCTGAATATCTCATTATTTAATCTGATTTCAGACTCCTGCATTTCTGTTTGCCTCTGTGAGTCTGGAACATTAGGAAAGATGAAGGAATTGATTTTAAACTACGTCGCTGATTCTGGGGAGGAGATTAAGAAACTCAACAGAACTCTGGAGGAATACGCAGTCATTGTAAGTTCAAAACTCAAAACGAGGCAACTCTCCAATTCACGTTTCCTCTTGAGTCTTTTAAACTAACAGCAGCTCGACTTCGGCGGTCGGTCTAGATGAGCAAAATATTTCTGCTAACCCAGGCTGATTTCAAATGTTTCCCATCCTTTTTGCCCTTTATGACAATTTATTACGATAGTTCCGTTTTGTAAATTTCAGAAGGAGCAGGAGTCTATTTTTCTCAAACAGTTAAATGAAGCCAACGACAACATCAAGTCAGAGATTGCGGAGTGTGCATCGCATCAGAAAGCCATTTTGGAAAATTTTCTAAATGTAAATCCTTCAAGAATGCTTTTTAGATTTAACGATTCCAATTCTTAGTATTAATTTTCATATTCGTAATTTTTTAGAAATCTTCAAGATTGGACTTGGAATTTGATGTTGAGGAAAGAATGAACACGACGCAAACCGAAGAGGCTTTGGAGAATATCAAAGGCAAACTTTGCTCAGACATCGTCAGAAAGGAATCCCACAGTATGATGCGTCTTTTATCTTCATAAACTGAGGTAGTAGACTCAATACGGAACGACGCCTTCGCCCTGGCATTCGCATTCTTCGGTTTAGTTCTTTAGTTTCATCATTTGAGTGAGTTAACTTTACTTGTTTAATACTTTCCTCGTTCGTTCTGTTTCTACCTTTTAATTAAAATGGAGCACACGTTCAAGGGCTCTTGATTTTGCTAAGATTTTGTGGATTTTTTTTGTGTGTTTCTCGTATAATATGAAACCGAATTCCAGAGCAAGTCCGTCCGGTCCCACACTATAAATTGCG
>JAQGCM010001367.1:0-15684 GCA_034699705.1 Hymenaphorura dentifera | reverse complement strand
AGAATTCTGGGAGAGCAGCAAAACCAGCAAGGAGTGCAGTGCAGTGCGTTCACGAGACTCACTAACGTAAGATCCGATGCGATGCGGTGCAACGAGATGAGTCCAAATCCGTCCCAAGTCAAGACCCTGTCCACGTGGAACAAGAGCACCAGCACAGCAGCAGACCGAACCGAATCAACCGAACCGGGCATTTCAGCAAGCATACGGCATACGGCGAAAAAAAAAAGTTTGTCAAGTAGAAGTAGAAGCAAGAAGCCAAGCTTCCGCACCGCTCGCTCCGGTCCCGGAGCTTCCTTCCGAAAAGTGTTGCAAAAAAAAAACGCCACGTTTCACATAACGTGGCGTCGTGGCGTGGCGAGGCGAGGCTTACTCAGGGTGCTTGCTTGTGAGCGATGAGCGAGACACCTTTTTTGGCCTTAGGCGATCGCTCTTTTGCATTTTAGCACAGAATTGCTGTTCAAAATAAATGAAATTTCACTGCAAAGTGCAAAATATGAGCAATTTGGCAAGCAAAAAAACAACTGCAAAATTCTCCTCCCGCATTTCTAGACTCCGATTCCCCAGTCTTTCTTGCTAGGTCAGGCTCAGGCGCAGGTTTGGTTGGTCACCCAATTCTAAAGGATTTTGAATCAAAAGTGAAACATATGTATTATGGTTCACTTCAGATCTTGGATTTTTTAAATATTTTGGGACTCTGAAGTGAAATGTTTCACTTCAAATCTTAGAGTTTTGAAATATTTTAACCACCTTAGCGGCCCAGGTAAGTCAGTCAGGTGAGATTTAGAGCGTGAGTTTTATCTGCTGCAAGTGCAAGTTAGTTTTCTAATCTCTTGAAGGAAAATCCCCGTCCATTTAGAATTCTAACGGAAAATTCGTCGTCGTCGCCCTCCGCCCCTTCATCTTAATCTCAACAACTCATTTCCCGTCCATTTCTCTCTCCTCTGCCAAAATAGAAAAAAAAAGCACAACACCCAACCGAAGTGAAAAGCTCAAGTCAGTCAGTCAGTTGGGAAAGTCGTTGAGTCATACTAATTAAATAAACCCATCTAGTCAAGTCAAGTCAAGTTATGAATGAATGAATGGAAATGAATGAATGAATGAATGCTCTGCTCGCTCATTTTTTAGAAATCCGCCATTCCATTGTTGACTTGGATTGTGGCTGTGGCTGTGGCTCTTTTACAAGTCGAAAGATTTGTTGAAATGTTGTATGTAGAACGGATACTCATTCTAGTCTCGGGTTGATTATCTGGAAGCCAAGCCAAGCCAGGCATTGTTGGGCATTGTTGGGTCAAGTTTCGCACTAGATTGTCTGTCCTCCAATTCCAATTGTTGCTCCAAGACAGAGCAGAACAGAAGAGGGGAGAAAATGATATGGAATTAAGTGGTGAGACTTTGAAGGTGTTGGCTGGCCATATTCATCCATGTATTGTTGAGAGATTCGAGCCGTGGTCGCATGGATTGTTGAATTTTTAGCTGGTTGCTGGCTGGCTGGCGCTAAGCATGATAACTGTACGTGTGGTTAAGATTGACAGGTGTAAAATTAGCGCTCGCCCAAACTCTAAACTAACAAAAGAGCAAGACGAAGAAGAAGAAGACTCGTCGAGCAAACAAGGGTTATCCGGTTGGTTGTGCGTAGGAAAGGAAAATGACCAGTCACTATGTAGTCAATTTTTAACGTCTTGACTTGACGACGTGTCTTGACATGTTTTGACTTGAGACTTGTGCCGTGCCGTGCCAACGTACGTCGACGTCCGTTCCCAATTTTCAATTCTGATTTTGACTCAAGACGAGGAAATGAGGTGACAATGACAACTACGTACGTACGTACGTAAGACGTCGAAAACTTTCTTGAAGTCTAGTCTGAGACTCGGTTGGGTTCAATGAGGACAAAGCGTTGCCAATGACGAGTTACTTACCACCAAAGGTGTTCAGATTTAATGATGGCCGGCCATCGCTATCGTACGCTACCAAAGTCGTCTACCAATTTGAAATTGAATTTTTTTTGCAGAATATTTTTTTTAGCAAATGGTCGGAGGAATGGAGGAGTCCTGCAAAAATTCCTTCATGGACGATTCTTGGGAATTTTGTTTTCAAAAAGCTGCTGCTGCTGCAGTGTGTTGTTTTTGGCTTGCGGAATTTTTGTCCCTGTTGTACTTGAGACCATGCAACGGCAGGTTCATCACTTTGAGTGATTTCTGTCAGTCGCCAAGTGAAAGATCATTTATTTTGTCATTTGAAATTGCATTGCATTGCATTGCTTTGGAACAGATTTGCACTTTGCTCTACAGTGCAGATCAAATCTTGTAGCCAATTTTTTTTAAAAAAAACCAACAAAGTACGGCGAAGGACTTTCGAGGACTTGCGACTTGAGAATATTTATTCAGCAGTGAGTTGGAGTCTCAGTTGGAATCGGTTTTGAGCTGGGGTGCGAGTCGTGCGAGCTAGCTGCTCCTGCTGCAAGCAAGGCGTGGGATTTGGACGAGTGACTCAACTTTGCATCTTGTCAATGGACAGAGTACTGAGCAGTACTTCTTCAGTTTTTTTTAAAAAGAAAATCTCACAAGGGACACTATTTCCATGTATGTAATGTCTAGAGTTCGGTTAGTTTTGGCCCCGATTTCGGAACGTTTTTTCGGTTTTAACACGCAAATGGTGTTCCTTGTGAGTCGAAAAAGTCAAGTTAGTCAGTCAAGGCAAGGAGATGGACGGACTTTGCTGCTTGGCTTCGTAAATGTCAAGAGAAATTGTCACTCTGCGATTCCTTCACGTCCTGCCTGCCTTGCCTTGTCTTCAACTTTTGGCCTTTTGCCAGAGATTACCAACTAACCCTTCTTCTACTTCTACCCATTGCAGCATCCGCATTGTTGAATGGGTATCCCGGTTTTTAAAAACCCGGGCATTACTATCGCCGGAGATGCAGAGATAGAACACATGTTCTGCTCCTGACCCCTGACCTGAATTTGCTAGGTGACTAGTGACTAGATAGTTAGACTTTCTCAAGCTACGGCCCCATACCCGGGTCCACGTCCTCGTCGATCTGATCGAATCTGACGGCAGTTGTTGATCCATGACTGCATGATTTCATTTCCAAACACTCCCGGGTATTCCGCGAGTTCTTTGCTGCTTAGAATGCCGACGAGGACGAGGACAACATGAATGGAGAAAACTTTAAAATTCAAAAAGTAGGAAGTCAAGTCGTCGTCGTCGTCGGCGACGAGACAAAGAGTTTCTTGTGTCCGTTTTTTTTCGAAACCCCAAGCATCCTGATTACTTCCAAGACCTTGTCTTGTTTTTATGAGCAGCAACGTCAATTCTAAATCCGAAATCTTCCTGCTGGTCCTGCGGCTCCTTTTTTTTAAATTCCAGGAAGTACCCGGTACCGGAGAGAACCGATATTTTTTCAAGTACCTACTCAACCTTAAAAAGAACTCGTCCTCTGAATCATTTTGTATCATTTTTCTACCCACCAGTCAGCCGGCAGATTGCTGGCAAGGCAGACCATGCAAGATGTTGCATGATTTTTGCCAGAGTTTAACCAACTTCGTCGTCATTCGTCGTCCAAGCAGTTTGTTTTTTTGACCGCCGAGCCATAATTTTGCCCCAAAAGTGAAATATTTCACTTTAATTTCAAAGACTTGAGCTAGGACTTTGCATGCATGGAGACCTTTAATTACTTTCTTACGTAACCTGAGAATAAGGGCACACTTCTGAGAGTTCTGCCGCTCTACAGCCCCTCCTCTTCCAAATGCGACACTTTAAGATCATTTGACACAAAAAAAAATTAAGTTGTTTTCTTAGGCGACGCATTCAATGAATGAATGAATGAATGAATGAATCATTGCACGGCAAGGAGGACAACCGAAATTCGGCTACCGAATTGAAGGCGACGCGACGCTTCCTCAACCCGAAATTGTCACAAAAAAATTACACAGGAGAAAACAAATCATTTTGAGAAGGAACTCATCCAAAAAGAATCTCAGCCTTGCCTTGTCCTTATCTCTTGCTCCCTGGCCCTCCAATGCAATGCCCTGCCCTCGCTTCCTTGTTGACTCTTCTGAGTCTTGTGTCTCCTGTTGCACAATTCCTCCGACCCGACCCGATGCCCGGATTCTTTTTTCGTCGTCTTCTACTTCTTCAGAATCCGGACTGACTGGCTCACGAGGGAGAGTCTTCGAATGCATACAACAACGTCACCATTCTTAGCATCAATTGACTTTGAAAGTGTCAAATAGTCTGGCAAATGAGTTGGATTTTTAAGCCGGGCGAGGAAGTGAGTGAGCCCTCAAAATTTTTGACCCTTGTGACCTGTCTTGATTTTTGTTTCCCTTCATTTAACAACCAGTCAGCAAGTTTTCCTGTGCAAAACGCTGTCTATGCTTGAGATTTGTGATCGCAAATTTGGCCAACGTCGTAAGTGGGTGGCGTTCTGATGACCTTCCATCGTGAGCGCCGTGAGTTTCGCTTAAGAGCAAAACTCTGCTGCAAGAGTGGCAGATGCCGAAATTCTAAAAAAAAAATGCAACTAAAACGCGTAAGTACTTACGGTACGTGCCACCAAAAAAACACATCCTATTATTATCAAAAAAAAAGCACACACGGAAAATGTATGTACGGGGAAAACTAATGAGTAACACAATCCAAAATTCAGCGATCCGAGCTCAAGGAATTTTTTGGGAGTCGTCAAAGAAACTCAAGCTCAAAGCTCAAGCTGAGCTAAATAAAAAAACCTAACGGTTAATGAAGGGAGACGAGACGACCGACACTACACAGGACCGAACCGAGGGCCCGGCCGGGTGCTCTCCGTTTTTTATTTTTTTTTTATTTTCTGAGTGAGACATACGTACATGTTTGTTGGCGTTTCCATTAAACTCATTATTTCTCCCCAAAAAATCTTAATGTTTTCTGCTTGCTTAGTTGGTCGAGAGTCGTCGGTCTTTGTTTAAATTTAAGAGATGAAGATGCGGATGAAGATGGGGATGAAGATGAGGCTCCACATTCTTAAATTGATATGTCATGTCAAACACTAAAAAATTGAATGAGAAGAAACAATGGCTCAGCTCGAGAAGATTTTATTTCCATCAAAACATGCTTTCATTGCCTGCCTGGATGCATGTCTCAACTTGATCTCTTTTCATCTCTCCACTCTCCAAACATGTCCGTCCTCATTAGCGTCTCCTACGCATAATTCTAATCATTCAAGAGTTAAACTTAAACTAGAAAAGAAAACACTTCACGCCGCACCCGAGCCCCAAGCACCCTTTCAAATTCAATTCTTCAATTCAATGCAATTCTTTCCCATTTTTTTTTCAATTTTTTTGAGGTAGAAAAAATTTATTAAGATGTGGCAAGCTTGAGTCAAAAATACCGTAAGAGTGCATGCTTACCATACGTTCGCTCGCATGCATGCACTGAGGGCGAGAGGGCCCTTCGTACAGAAGAACTGTAAAATATTAGGAGCCCTTATGCGTGCGTGGGTCGAAATTTCTAAGGGTACATGCACATTGTTATTGTTAAATCATACTGAGCTCCATTCAAAAAAAAAATCTACAAAGTGTTTAATCCGGATGGATTAGCTCTCAAGAGCTAAAAAATTTGAACGGAAATTGCAAAGTAACCTTTAAAGCAAACTTTAACAAAAATTAAAGTAAAAAATTAAGTTTTGGATATTGTAATGCAAGAGTTGGAATTGTGAGCGCTTTTTTCTACAAACATGCATGGGTAGGCCGCTAGGCTAAGGGTAACCTCAAAGGGCTAAGGCTAAGGGCTCACTCCTAGCCCTTATTCATGCCTTAATGCACTTGAACGACGCATAAATATTTATGATTCCGTGCGTACTCTGCTCTGTTCAGTCAGACTCACTCGACTCTATTAAATTGAAACCTGAAAAAAGAAGAGAAGCAGCCCTTTGATCCTTCAACACTTGAGCCAATAAATAGCAAATGGCAATGAAAAAAACACATTCAAAAGTCGAGTGGTACGGCAGGAATATCAAAATATTTGTAATTTAATTACGCAACGCAACGCAACGCATTCAAAGGCCTCAAATTTCTTTCAAACCCTTCCTACCCTTACCTGTAATGTAAACCCCAATTGAACCTCAATTTTTTTCCGCCATCGCATCGCCATGCAGATTTTCTTTGCATTTTCTTTCCAAAGTGCTAATTTTTGCGTGATGAGAAGCTGCGAGAATTTCATTTCAAATTCCAAAGCAGGACAGACCGACCGGACCCGTTCAAATTCTGGGCAAGGCCCGGCCCGGCCCGTTTGTTGAAATTTTTGGCTAATTTCTAGAACTCAACTCAACATATTCTGACCTGCCCATTAAGCCCAAAATTAGTAGCCCAGCCAAGCAGCAGTCTTGCCCAACATTACGCAACGAAAAAACAAAGTGTGATGGTGACTTAAGGGCCTTGAGGGTCTTTCCTAAATGACTACTTAGTTCCAAATCCATCCAAATACGTACGTTTGTTTGTTTTGCAGAGCGACGACCCTTAAGTCCCTCAAATGGACTCTGAGTCTGTGCAGTGCAGGGCTGTCATGAATGAAATACGGTGAGAAAAATGAGGCTTGGATTGCAAGGATTCTCCAAAGTATTTGCATCGCATCGGCATAAAATATGAGCGGAACTCTGGACGCTATTCATGCAGCACTCACATATGTATTATTTTGCATCATTCACATTCAGAATTCACATTCACATATCACATTGTCATTCCCGGGTAACAATGAATATCCGAATTTCCGAAATGAATGCCCTTTAATAACACAGCACAGCACACGAGGAGGAGAAGAGGACCCTTGGCCATAGCCGAGCCCAAAAATAGGGCCCACACCACAGTCCGTCCCTGCTTGCCCAAAAAGTCCCATAAAAATGAGACCCTCGCCTTGCGTGCGTAACGTACTACTCATCTCTCTGTCCAGTCAGTCCACTAAAAATAAACACACTTTTTTGCTCCTTTTATTCAAATTTATCCTTTAAATGTGTACGTACATATTTTTTCGTCATCTGCTAGGGACGCGTGCCCTTCGATCGAATACTGTAAGGGCTGCTCCTGTCCGCCAAGGATCCCATTGTCCATTTTGTCCATCCATGAGTACGACTATGTATGACATGACAGCATTTAGTAGCTATTCCATGCATTTTTTCCAATTTTTATCCCTCAACGTCTCTCCCTCTCATTTATTGTCCACTCTGAATAAATAAAAATGTCGTGCATGCCTGCCTGCCTGCCTGCCCGGTGCACTTATACCCGGGTAGTGGGCAACAGTCAGCCAATGTGCACATATTGCGTAATATGTGTGTGACACGTACGTGCACACCATTAGGTCTGGTCTGGTCGTCCGGCAGTTGAATGACTGACTGACCCTTTTGTAGAAGCATTTCCGATTCGAACTTCGGACTTACAAATAAATACTGGGCACAAAAAAAACGAAAAAAACTCAAGCAAATTAGTTTCCATTGCTGCTACACCAGATACATGTGTACTAAGAGCTAAGCAGTATTGCGGTGCGGACGTGACCAAGTGGCTGCCCAGGCACGACTCAGTCCGCAGCAGTGATGAGTGAACGTGTCCGATTTTTCGGCTGTCAATCAATCACATTTCGGACTCGGATTTTGAGCCCTCACATCGCATTATTTTGGGCATTGGGCATTTTTCGGATTTTGGCTTTTGGCGGAGCGCAACTCTATCGTTTGATGTTTGAATTTGAATATGTAGTTGGTGAAACATTTGACTTGTTGACTGAGAGTGAGAAGAACCAAAATAACTTCGAAATATGTACTCAAAATCAAGTAACCCTAACATTTGAGCCTCTTTTTTTTTTTGCAAAAGCGAACTGTGTCTTAATTCTCACTCATTTTGAGTAGTATTTTGCAAGTACTGGATCAAAAGTTAAGAATTTCCCCCACTGCACTGCTCTCCTTCTCCACATTTGTCGTCTCGAGCCTCACTTCTCTGCATCCCGGCACTTTTTTAGTGCAGCAGTGCAGTGCAGGGGTTTTATGCGGCATCGGCAATTCGGTTTGTCATAATTGGAAGTCCGTCTTGAGTTTCAAAAAAGGGCGAGCCAGCCAGCCAGCCAAGACCAGGTGTGCGGCCGGGCCGGGCCTGATTTGGTGGTGGACAAGCACAAGCACTTTATTCCTGCTCCAGTTTTTAGTTTTCAGTTTGGACGACGGCGTGACCAAAACGCCGTCCTGCTCGGCTCTTCTCCGTGGTCGAAGGAAGGCAAGGCAGGCAGGCAGGCAGGGGATGAGAAAAAACAGTTCACACGATCCACAAAGGACCAAAGGTTTTTTAAAGGTCGCTTCCCTTAGTTTTTTGCCTTCTTCTTTTTTTAGTCATAAGGAGTGTAAGGGTCTAACTCTAAGGGTCTCCCTAGACCTTGGCCAACTTGGCCGGTCTGGTCTGCTCTGGCCCACAAGTGTCTAGCACTTCCACTTTCCACATGGAGTCTGAGTCGAGTCGAGTCGAGTCCTTCCTCAGCAGCATAAAAACTCAATTAACAACACGAGTGTTTCATGTGGTCGCTCCGTCCGTCCGTCCGTCCGTCCTCGTCCCCCAACTTGCTTCTCATACATGCATTTTATGGACTCGAACCAATTCTAAAAAAAACTACCAAAATCCTCGGCTCTCACCCAAAAAATTCATTCCAATCCTCCAAAGTGAATTGGTTCACTTTCAGTTCATGAAAGTAAATTTGGTCCTCAAGAAAGAGACGGAAATTCCATGCTGCTCCTGCTCGCTCGTAACTCTATAATCATTTTTGCTGTGAAATATTTAAGTTTTTGCAATGAAATATTTTTACTATTTACCAGCCATTTAAAAATAAATTTTGCGACTTATTGCGACTCTAAAAATCTCTACAGCACAGCACAGCGTATCCAATCTTCAAAGAAAATGAAAGGTCATGACCCCCCCCCAAGAGACCACCGATTCCAACTCAAACCCATGCATGTGGACGCATGTGGCGACGACGAAGGACCACTTAAAAAAATAAGAAACCACAAATTGCTAACAACGACAACGATTTCCGTTCTTTTGTCCAAATTTAACTGCAAATTCACATCAACACAAACTCTTTCGCCCTTCACATCCACTTCCACACACATGCATGTCATAAATAATGTCATTTCTTGCCAAAATTTTTACACAAGTTTGCAAATTTTGTGCTGTCGCTGTCCTTAGCATCCCCTGACTGCCACTTTTGCGAGCGACTTTCGAGATTCAAAATATCCTGCGTCCTGCACTCACTCAGCCAGCCAGCGACCGACCTACGTATACTTTTTTTGTCCTTTTTTTTAATTTTTTTATTCTTTTCTTCTCAAGTTTCATTTTCATGTTTCATTTTTCATTTCATGGTTCATGGAAAAACGCAACCGACGCAACGCAACGCATATGGTCCTCCACTTGTTTGGAACGGACACATGGACATAACCGTTAAAAAATAAGGGCTCTTCCCATGTGTGTGTGTGTGTTTGTCGATTAAGGGGACCACTTGTGAGAAGAAAATGGTCAGGAAAGGCTGACGGTGGACCCTTCGAACTTCGAACGAACAATTGAATGAAAATGAAAGGTATACTGCATAAGTAGATTCTGATAGGTACTTTTTTACCTCGAGAACGTAACGTAAAGGTAGGTCGTCGTCGTCGAGGAAGGTACCCTTGGGTCTTTTTTTTAACAATTTGCCAGAGCAGGGTCCATCCCGTCCGTCCGTCAGAGACAACAGACGGATGGACCTTCGCTGGGGAAAAACGGTCAAAAAATCGAGCGAGTCCATCCACCAACTCACAAGTCCGTCCATTCAAGGATCGCGACGCGATCGCATGAAGGGGGACCCTTGAGCCGAGCCGAGCTGCTTGAGAAGTTTTTTGAGAAGCAAAAAAGACAGGCAGGCAGGCAGGCATCGCATCCATGTTAAGTTTAAAAGTTTTGAGAGAGGAAAAGCAAAACTATTAAAAATTGCATGGCACTGGCACTCGTGATGAGTGATTGTGTGGACAAGGCAAGGAAGGGACCTCTTAAAAAACTACATGTATGCCGCATATCTGCATCTCCAGTTTCCGCCAACGTAAGGGCCCGTCCAAAACCATTAAAGAGTCCAGATAGAATTTCTATTACATACATAAAATAGGGCCCAGAGCCCTTAACTTGGCACTTTGAGATTACATTACACTGCTTCACACGAGAATTTGGCTGACAGGGGGCAGGGCTGAGGTCAGGCTCAGCTCAGACTCAAATGTCCAGGGATAACCCTTAGAACACGGCAGTAAAAATGACAAATATTTGGTACACTTTTATTTACGCCTTACTAGGCTACCCAAGATCTGTCCAATCTTATCTTCAATTGACCCCAGCCGCCAAGGTCAGAGGTTATCTTCAGCAGCTAGGTCATCAGAAATTTGGTTCGGTTTTTGGAGAGGTACAAGTCAAAAGTATAATAGAGCAAACGTTGAGGTTGGTCGTCGAGAGATGAGATAAAAGCGAAGACTTGGGCATGACCTCACCCTGCTAAGGTCGGTCGTCGATTTCTTGCAAGATGTTATCATTTTTGAAGTAAGTCGGGAAAAGAGTATTTAAATTTCACAAGATTCCAACTCCGACTGCGACTGACTCCGACCCATCCCGCACGCACAACGCACTCATCTCATCTCATCTCAAAAAAAAGAACCAAGCAATCCCGACCGAGAATGACGTGATTTAATTACGTCCGATTTGAAAATGATTGAAAAGATGAGTCGTCCGCTGAACACAGCGCAGCGACACACAGGACGACTCATCTTTGCAAAAAAAATGTCTTAAATTGAATAATTGAATTGAATTTGAGTTCGAGCTCTCTTTGTACTCAAAGTCAGAAAATACCTGCGTGCCTGAGCAAGATTATTTTGTTTGGAAACGAGGAGGAGGGTTATCTCAGGTCCTGATCAGTTTTAAAAGCGAGCTGAGCCACTCTGAGCTCTCTTTGTGACCTGGCCTGACTTGCAGATGATCTATTATGTGAACGATTCAATCGTTTAGACGATGAGATGAGACAAGATGACGGAATGAGGAAGATTAGAAACAAATTCAAGAATAAGAAAGTAACCAAAGTAGTCAAAGGAATAAAAATGCAAAAGTTCATGCATTATGTATGTACAATGTAAGCGTTCATTCAGATCTTCAGAATTTCAGATCTTGAACTCAACTCAACTCGCGACGCGACGTGACTCACGAGGGAAATTTTTGTCATGTCACGTCATGTCATGAGATGCGAGGGAACGGGAACACCTATCGTAATTCGTCAGTATGCCTAGATGCATCCGCGTCCTACGAACGAGTACGCCTTGTGACCTTCCCTCATCAGTCCTAAGCTAGTCCTGAGCCAGCAGCTAGCTGACCTGACCTACCCCTTCCTTACAAGCCAAGCTCCAAAAACCGTCCGCTCCTTCCTGCTCAGAATTCTATAAAAATTCAAACTAGTCACGTCAGACAAACTTGACTTGACTTGACTTGACTCATCTCGACAACAACAACAACAACAAAATCCTAACGGAAAACTTTTGAGTAATTTAATAAGGATGCTGGCTGCTGGAACGAAAGGACTGGATACGACTACGGGTGCGTACAAAAAAAGAGCCAGAGCCACTTATGTACTTCCTCATTCTTCTTCTTGCTCTGCTCATTCATTCATTCAGTCATGCATCCAACACAAAAAAATTGGGTTCAAAATTAAAAAAATAATTTAAAACAGGACAAGGGCATCTCTAAGGGCCCGTGGGTCCCTCAGCCAGGAGACAAAAAACTGGTCTGGTTGAGTGATAAGAATAGATGCATGCATGCATGCAGCATCGGACTTGAGAAGTGCCCTTTCTTCCGATCCTTCCTGTCTTTCTTATCCTATCTGACTGACTGAAGGGTACAACAATATTACATTGTTACAATCTAAGGGCCCCCTTTTTTACAACCATTTAAAAACCGAAACAAGACACTTTAACATCCAACTAACACTGCGTGACATGACATCCATAGAGTCCGACTCCGACTCACTAACTTCTTCTTGTTCTTCCTACTTAGCTGCTAGGTATTTCTTACATATGCAAATTTAAAAATCTCAATCGGGTCGTGAGTGACACTTGTGCTGCTGCTGCTCAAAGGAAAGCAAAAAAGGGATCCGAATAAAAATATGTATTTGGCTCGTGAGCTCGGACTCACTCCCATCCTTAAGGGGTCCTTAAGGGAGGATAAAAAAGGGTACATGCACATGTATGCATATGTTAAGGCCTATTTATAGAGCGAATCCAACCCGTTCCAATGACCTTGGAGGGAAAGGTACGTCAATTCTTTGAAGGGGACGCTAACACATCCCAAGCACAGCACATCCGGTTCGAAGGACCAACATAAAAAGCAAAGGCCCTAAATTCTAAGCAGTGCAGTAGTCTGTAGTCCTTTTGTATATTTTTAAAATGAAGAATTGTTCTTCAGAGTTCAAATCCATTTTGCATATGTAAAGCATGAGATCGGAGCGTACATTGTAATTTTCTAATTATCATTTTGTTCGGCCTTCCGCGTTTTACAAAGGTTGCTGCACAGGGCGTCAAAAGTGACTTGAATTTCTTTATGCTTTTCAATCAAGAGCAGGGCACAAAACGAGAGCAGATTTTGGAGTGACATTTTGGACAATGATCCGACTCAGCGCAAATTTCACACCGAAAAATGATTCTTTAGAGCCAAAGACTTCGACTGACTAGGTTTTAATCACGCCTCTTTTTTTCTGTCAATGAGTTAGCCAGCCGAGCCTTGCAATTGCAATCCCTTAGTAAATTCTAAAGATTCCAAAACCTTTCTTGTCACAAATCGGTTCTCCGGATTTTGATCTCTGAGGTTCGGACGAAAGTCGGTTTCCAAGAAAAGCTGCTGAAATTTCTCCCAGCATTTCAATGCTGCTGACCTCAACCGGAGGTCAGCAGGAGCAGCAGCAGCACACAAAGGCAAAATATGCAATAATTCAAGTCACGCTGGACGACAGTGGACAGCAGAGACCAGGAGCCCTTAAGGACGACTTCGGTTCTGCATAGGAACGAAACAAAGGCAGAAAGTGAAAATTTGTGAAAAGGAAAAGTGAATAAAAAAGTGACCCCGAGTGTCCGTTAGGTCATCGGAGGACAGGACAGGGCAGGGCAGGACTGTGCGGCCGGCATGGACATCAACCTTGCTCTTGCTCTTTACCTTTTTGACTGCATGCAAAGGCGAGGGGGACTTGAGTTTTTTGGTGGAGCCCTTTGAAACCTTGCAATTGCATAATGCAAATGCAAATGCAAATGTAGGGCTGGATGCTAAGCGAAATGAAGGAACCTGAGATCGGATCGGACGGAACCTAAATAATCCGAATCCGGAAGCACATGAATGAATAGAATGCAGTGCAGTAAAATATGACTATATTTTTGGGGACGCAATTTGATCATGAGAGCCTGAGCCCTTGGATAGTCCATGAATCCCATTTACCTCAATTTAATACAAGAAGGAGAAGGACGGCACACAAAAAAGGTCCTATTCCCTGTCAACCTCAAAGGGACGAACGACACTTGAGGGTCTTTCTCACTCTGCCGGGCCGGGCACGCATCCGATTTCCATATAAAAACTTCTCGTCCAACTTTTTGAATGAATACAACATGCATGCATTCGGCAAGAAGGCAAGGGGGGGAAGCCTTACTTTGTTTCGGAGGTTAGCCAGAGGTCACCAACGTCTGACCTCAGAGGTCATTTGGATCGGATCGGATCGGAGGGAATGAGAATACTGAGTCCATGCACATTTCTGAATACAAATACAAACTCTGTTATGTTGTTGTGTTTTTTTTTTGAGGGGGAAAGAAAATCTCCGACGATTTTTTCCAATGGTTGGGGTACGGGTACGGGTTCGGGTTCAGGTCCGCGTCCGGGTAGAATGCAAATGTGGACACTGAGAGAGAGCAAAGTTAACGAGACGGGGAGGAATTAACATAATAATAATAATTCTAAATAGTTGCGAGAACATGCACGAACCGAATCGGAGCCAGATTCGGATTCGGACAGCAGCTCTGAAATCTAAACTACCAGGCAAAAAAAAAGTGTCCCTTACAAACAAACAAAAATTCACACAGGACAGGACATTTGGAGAGACAAGCATGAAGACGAAGGGCTCTCTTTTCCCTGCCTGCCATCCGAACCGAACCGAACGGACTCTGCCGGTCCGGCCCTGTTGCACTGCACATGAACATGAGAGGTCAAAGGTCGCATGCAGTAAGCTCCGACTTTTTCAGATTTCGTATAAATCCCAGTGCCGAATATGCAGCTAGGGTCACTTCGGTTTTTGTTGCGGGTTCTGGCTGCATTGTTATAGTTGGTCATTGTTGCCGGTGTTTTTGAGGTTTCTTTTTCCTAATGACCGTGACATGACACGACAAATTCAAGACCAATTCACGTAGTACCATACCGCCCATGGTTTCGGCCAGGCAAGACGTTGCGTCAGTTGCAAAAATCGCTCCTTCACTCGTCGTCCTTTCGGGTTTCGGGTTGTTTCAAAAAAGTTTCAGAGTCAAACTCACCCCGAATGGTTTGGAATGGCCGGGACGGAGCGGGTAGCGGAGATGATGATTACGAGGGCATTCGTTCGCGTCGCGTTCTCTTCTCGTTAAGCAATGGAATGGAACACACATGGTTTGGTTTTAAAAAAGACCAAAGTATGAGAAAAAATTAAAAGAAGATAGTTTTTTGGAGATAGAAGAAGATAATCATGCAGGGGTAGGCAGGGATGAGTCTGGAGGGGAATTGTGCGTGCAGCTGCAGCTGGTCTGGTCCTGGTCCTGGTCCAAGTCCAAGTCGAAGAAAAAAAGCCAACAAGACAAGTAAATTGAGTGAGTCAAGAGAAGAAGAAGAAGACCAAAAATAGTTTTTTAAGATGAGATCTTTTTTTTTAACAGGAGGGAAAAAGAGTTAGGGACGGGACGGACACCGGATATTGTATCGTATCGAGTACCGGGCAGCAGAGCTGTGCTGCTGAGCTACAAATTCCAACCCAACCAGCACCAGCAGCTGGAGAAAAATAGTCCAGGAATAAACTCTTAAAACTGAACAGCGTGTTAGTTTCACGTAACGTCCACATCGGCATCGTCGCGTTCAAAATCCGCTATGCTTCAAATCGGCGCCTAGCTTACTTTGAAAGTGACCCTTAATTTGACCTCAACAGTCTTGACTTTTTTCTTAGCTACCACAAAGTGCTTCCTCAGACTACATCGGATCTAAAGTCGGACCGCGTTGATCTTTATTGTTGACTCATATGATGATTCTTGATCAGAAAACTACGAAAACCAATGAAATGAAATTCATAATTGCGAAAAATTGTGGTGCATTAAATGCCGGTTGGAAAGCTCAATACAGACCATGCAAAAATGAATAATTTAGAGGACGGGTGGCAAAATTATGTGGGCTTGAAATAAAATTCGAACCAGGTTGAAAATTTAAAAAAAAACTAAGTTTAAGACCGGACATTATTTGAAGTTAATTTCGTGTGCGTCATGGTTGCTTGCTTGCTTAAATTGCTATGCTTGCATAGTTGTCCGCACTCCGGAGTGCGGAAAGCTCGGAAGGCCCTACCAGCCTTCCGCACTCCGGGAGTGCGGAGTGCGAAGGCGAGTGCGAAGGCAAGACTTTTTCGGAGTGCGGAGTGCGG
>JAQGCM010001366.1:0-15693 GCA_034699705.1 Hymenaphorura dentifera | reverse complement strand
TCACAAAACAAACAAGAACGAGCGTATGTGGAGCCAACAGTCAAACATTCATTGGAAAAATTCTGAACCCTTCCACGGCTCTTCCTCTCACACGACGCTCACACCCCGTCCATAAATCGGTGCAATTCATCAAAACTTTGGCATTAATCCTCGCAATTTGGTCAGAACCCGACAAGCAGCCTCTAGCTGGTCCAAGTGTCGAGGTGAAAGTAGTAACGAGGTCAAATTTTTCTGCTATGAAGCACGTAATAAATCATTTTAAAGTGACGGTCGGGACGATTATTTGAGAGTATGCCATTATCCGCGGGGACCGTGTGAGGTTTTTAGTCTGCTTAAAAGCTTAACCCCCCAACCAAAACGGATATAAAAATTGGCTTTGAATTCAAATGGCTCAAACCATTACATTTCAGTAGGCTAAAGGCTTCTGAAAAATATACCATAGCATAACAGAATTCAACTCGAATGATGCTTTTTAGAAAGCAAAAATGTAAATAACGTCTGGCTGGCTACAAAATTGAACTCTGAAGAAAATATTCAGAATGTCATTTCCCTTTGAAATAAGGAGGAAAACATTTAAATGATGTAGCAGCATTGATATTATTATGCAAACATTCCTCACCCACCAACCATCACGTATTAAGTAAAAGTCTCAAGTAGAGCATTCGTTTCGTCACACTCCAACTCACTAACGATAAGTGCATCCTCGTCACCAGCGACTAAAGAAACTCAAGGAAACTGAACTCGAGAGTTTTTCAAAAAAAGGAAAAATTCAGCTTAATGTATTTCGCTTCACGCAATAACTGGATAACTACGCTTCGTTGCGTTTAGCAATAGTAGTGCATTCGGAACTAAAACCCGGGTAGAATTCACATGATAAGCGCACCCATTCCGTGCAGTGCAGAGTGAGAGAAGAGCAAAACTATATCATTTTATATTTGAGTAAAATATTAAGCCCTGGAGATGGTGTATGAAGAGGGAATGAAAATGCTGCATTCCTTTCTCCACACAACTCAAATGTAGGTAAATAAAACTGGGGGAGTGATAAATTAAGTTGGTCACTAGATCTGAAAGGATACTTTCTCTTTTGGTGAAAGCTTGTGCGCATTACACACATGTTTTATATCTAAACTCAACATGCGTTCGTTCGCTTTTATCGTAGGATACAATGTGAAATTCTGTGAAAATTCTGTCGCAATTTGGTACAACTTTGTATAGGGCTACTAGTGCTCAAGTGGTAATCTTTTGAGTTTGGAAATTGACCATACCATTGCTATTTCGAGTCGTTGTGCTTTGTATTTGTCAAATTTCTCTAGATACGCAATATAAAACATGTCCAAAATAATTTTGGGTGATTGATTCAAATTGCGCATCAGTAGGGAATAACCGTAGCGAGCTTCCATCTGAGATTCTTTCATTTGCCATCAACGAATGTCTGAGAAAGAGCAGACCAGACGACTAGAGTACGCTTAGTAATTATTTAAGGCAGACAAAACTAAAAGAAAGAATCGCCAAGATTGAAATTTGTATTCTGTGCGCAACGTGGCCTTAGCTTCTGCAACGCATATAAACCAATACTTTGAGAAAGAAAACCTCACAGAAACTGTCCACACATTGTCAATTTCAACGTAGGAAAGGAATACTAACTTTGCACTGCTCTATTCAATCCTGAGCAAACAAAGTTGTGAAGCGCACGAGAGAAACTCAGAGTCAGAAGTGCTAGTTTTCTGTCATTGATTGTCTTCAAACAGAGCAAAAATGACACAGTTCCACAGGGTTCTAAGTTCTGCAAACTGTCAATTCAGGAGAATTGCAGGGAATGATGGCGAAGGTTACTCAGGATGACAGGTGCAGATTGTAGATAGATTGATTTCAAAATGATATTTTGTTTTAACGAGTGTAAGGGCACTACACAATAGTGAACAAGTCTTTGCAATCTTCAGTCATAATTGCATTTTTCCCTGAAGAGAAAATTTTTTAATCAGATTTCTGGCTTCACAATGTACGCAGAATAAATATGAACATTGAAAAGTTTGCAAAATTTTGAAGGTGCCACAATTTATTTCGTCCAAGAATCGCTCTTCGCTTATTTGGAAATTTTCCTACCAGCTTTTCCATTTTAAAGAAATTGGTGAAAATTTGTAGCAAATTTCTTGCAACGGAATAGAGATAGTGTCGTAAGATTTTGGAAGATCCTTCAAAGGCAAGGCCAAAATATAATATTGACCCTCAGGCTTGTCGGAAGGTCGAATTTTTTTCTAAATTTTCCAAAGAAATTTGTGATTGTCCCGCATGCCCCGATTAATAAACAAGTGATTATTTCAATTCGATTCAATCCACATTTCTTGCATAAATTAGGTATGCAAGGGTTATTAAATTTTTTGTATTTCTATATTGACATGTCTCAACTTTCATTAAAATTAAAAAATTACGATTCTATTTGTCCTGACTTCACAATAAATGCAGGCAATCATAATTGGGTCCATAATTTGAGCAAGAATTAGAATCGGTACTCACCCTGCTAACTTCTTGATGTTACGGATGGCAAAGGAAGAGAATCCGTTCAGTCTCTCACCAATACTTTGAAACATGACGAGTCCTAGTGGAATCCCAATTGCGGCGTAACACATTGTGAACAATTTACCACCTACCGTGACAGGTGTGGAGTGTCCATATCCTGCAGCAAACAAAGGAAAATAACCATAATTTAATCAGAAGAGACATTTTTTATCAAAATCTTAGTAGGCAGAATTATTAGATCTAGAGTACCAAATTCTTTACTTGCACTTGCTAAGGATCTTAACATAGTTACGAAGGATTCGTTCTAGCATTCCCCCCTGGAGCAGTTTGCCTGAGAAACTGTGTCATTAGGAGTTTAATTGGCTATTGGTGTGCTGATGAAAAGTAGATTATGTCATTTGTCATGCCCAGCTTGCCTAGTCTATCCAATTGGTTTGGTTTCAAGAACCTAACGCCCCCTCCCTACCTTGTCAAATTCTCTTGCACGTGCACTCATAAATCTATTGAACTGTGGTCTTAAATTAATTTTAAAGTTTTGCTCAGGGATGTTGTCGAAATGTTGGGAAGTTGCAATGAAGAGGAATCAAAATTTTCCAGACAAGAAAAGCTAACAGGATTTACTAATTAACCAAACCTTTCCCGATAAACAATCAAACAACCTAATTAGAATCTTAACGAGGACATGCCATTCTTTTAGAGGTATAAAATATAAAATGGGACTTTGCAAGCAATACAAGCCTCACAGCGTCGCGTCTAGCCTTCCCCTTCCACGACTTCCACCTGAAGACCTCAATTTCTTCTTCAAAGAGACACACACCATCCATAATGAAAGCTTGTTCTATTGTGGTGAGAATTTTGTTCAAATTGTTTCACAAACTTCACTGACTTATTTAGTTTAATTAAGAGTTGAATGAATTAAGACCCCTTTTCAACTTATAAATAGTTTCCAGAACTTGTAAAGTAACGGCAGGATAAGTGCTTTGCCCTTGCGTTTGTGTACTTCTTTGTCTAGCTGCCCTAACCAAATTGTATTTGTCAACCTTCCTTCCTTCTTCCCTTCTTTCAAAATCTAGTCATTAAGAATTCATTTAAATAAGCAAAGCATTCGAGTGAAAATGCGATTCGAACATTTGAAGTGAAGTGAGAAGAGAAAGAGGGCTTTCGAATATGCTACTCTATTATGTACACTTTTATGCGTGCGTTGCGTATTGGTCTTCCGCGTCTTGTCACTAAATTAACCATACCTTTCCATGTATTATGTATGCATTCCAAATACACAACGATACGGCGACAAACATTTGAGTGAAGAATTTAAGGTACTTCTTGTCTTTGCAGCCCTTCTGTCTCTTCCTTTTAATGACGTTGACTGTCATCAAAGGATTTCCTCATGACCAACAAATGAAGTCTGGAGAATCTCAAAGCTTACAAATGACTGGTACTGTAGAAATAATTATTCACTTCATTGTGAGTACCGAGTTTCAGATAAAACCTATGCTCAGAAAGCGTTGTGTTCTGTAATTTTTCCGTATTCTGTAGGCATCAAAAGGGACAATGCTCCAATTCCGGAAAATCCAGAAGTTCGGGAACAACGAATCTTAGGAATTCTCGGAAATTGGGGCTATGGATACCCAGGTTTTGGACGCGGGGCTTATGGTGGGTCTTGCAGGATAACTGGGCGCTGTGGTGGAAATGGCGCATATGCCGGGTATGAGAGATATGGCTACGGATACGGTGGTTACCCGTACAATTATTGAACTCAAAATGTATGAAAGAATGGCAAACATGAGGAAATCAATATAAAGGAAAGTAGTTGAGATCCTGTACGTGTAAAATTCATTTGATATGCACCGGTAGGAGCAGTTACGCTTCGTTTGCAATTGAGAATATCTTTGCCTGGCACTTAAATTGGCCACACTTTCCTTCACCAACTTTCAGGTTTACTTTATCCCACTCACTTTAATACGACTTTTGCGTGCGAGAGTAAAATTTTTTGAATCAATTCAGTTCCGACGACTGAACTGAAGCGACGAAAGTAAAGGAAAAGGAAGTCCGTGCCTTCGTGCACTCAACTCAGCTCATAAAACGTCTTCATTTTTACGCATATAAATGCGACTTCCAATTTCTTGTAGAGCTGACGCTAAAGTCAAACCCGAACTGCCTGTCGAATTTTGTCATTGACGTTTCCGCACATGCCTGACGTTCAAGTTCCTGTCTTGGTCATAAATAAGATGGTTTGCAGTCGCAGTTTACAGTCGAGAATTTATTGAATACTGCTTTGCATTGGTGAACCAAAAGAAGGATCGGGTTTCGATCGAAAAACCAATCTGATGATTCAGATCAGATATTGTGGTCCTGATCTGAACTGAATTTGACTCCAGCAGGATCCAATAATCAATCAAGGGTTCAGGCTAAGAAATAATTCAGGAACTCAGGAACTCCGTCAGAACGGTTTAATGTAATCTGAAACGATTGCTCAAATTCCCGACCTGGTCTGACCTAGAAATCCGGATCAAACTGCTTCAAGTTGAGTTTATGATCCATTTCGTTTCTGCACTGGTAAAATTGTAAGTGTTATTGCTGGCTGTAGGCAGGTTTCATTTTCGAGTGTCTTTTGGAAAGCAAAAGGAGCAATTTCCTTTGGAATTTTCAATATTTCCATTCCCTTCAGGCAGATTTGTTGTGCGTTACATTACATTACCTCGTGCAGAGTGTAAGAGCTATCAAGTGAACTGACTAATGATGTAGTGCTAGCTTCGGGTCCCACATTTCGTCTCGCGAAATTATGACTGGTGAGAGATGTGCTTTCTGTAAAGGTCTCGTCTTCCGTTCCAATTAAATTGGACGAATGGGGAAAACACGCTAGTCAAATTCATGTTACTACAATTCGATACATGTAATAAACTTCCATGTATTTTATATTACATTTCCTTCCAGAGTTGTATAACGACAGGACGAGAGATTGGAAATCCGTGGACTCATCGCTCGCATGGTCGAAAAGATTTGACACGTTCAGTTTGCTCTGACTTGATAGATTTTGGCAATGTGACTAATATTATATAAAAATCGTGGTGCTCTAGTTAAGTGGTGCGCCTCTCTGGAATTAATAAAGTCAAACGCTTTGATATTTTATATTCTAGTCTACTATGGGCACAACGTACCGTCATACCGTCAACCGGTGGCGGGTGACTCTTCAAATTTTCCCGAGAATGAATGTTTTACGTTGCCATTCTGGGTCTGACACGGAAGGCTGAATAATTTAATTTCTACTGTACGGATATAACAGTTCCCCCCTCCAGGCCAACTCTAAATTTAGACCATTTATTCGTAAATAATATAGACTCCAGTGCGCCTCAATTCTATTTCAATTTTCAATAAATATTCTCTCGTCAACCGCAACTTCAATCGAAATTATTAACTGAACCGCAATGAATTGCTTTCCGGGGCTTGAACAGCGGTGTTGGTAATAAAATCTTAAGGCCTTAATGAGAACTCATTTGCACGAGTCATTGTTGCAAGAACTAAATAACAAATATTTGACACCCAACCACACAGAGTAGCATCGCTAAACGCAATTTTAGGTGAGGTCTACTCCGAACCTGTAATTGTCTCTAATTGTCATTATAACGGATTGTGTAGAAACCCAAAAATAGAATGAGGAGATATAAAATGACCTGAACCCGACATTTATTCAAACTTCCGTTAAATTCCTAAAATAAAAATTCAAGAATACATAAAAGCGACGTCGAATTTTTATTTATTGCACAGCCGTAGAATAATTACAAAATGTTAATTAAAATTAAAAGATAAACAAGTAGACAAAAGTTCAAGCTAAACAGGGATGTCATTGAATCAGGCATTCCTCCAATTAGAAAACTACAAATTTTGTGAGAACACACCCTAAGAGAGCAAATACAAGTCCGCTCACAGATGAAATCCTCAGATGGCTTAGAGCTCCATTGCACTCCGTCCGATCAAAATTCGGGTAGTAGTAATTTTCACACGTGCAAACGTTGGTTTGTGGATTGCAATAAGAGTTGGGTGGACACTGCGGTGTGTTTGAACTCTGGAGATAGGCACTCACGTAGGTCGCCGTACAAGCGCCACCGATTTGATAAGAGCAGCGATCATAGCGAGACACATAAACTGTGTTCCCAGCCTGAGTGTACGCACATTGACAAGTGTATTCCTGGGCTGTGTAAGGGAGACATTGCAGATTTCTGTAAGGGTCGCAAGCGTAGCTTTGATCACTGTAGTTTGGGTAGCAGGATTGACCGTAAGCTCTGTAGCCGGAAACACAACTGAAGAAAGTACAGCTCAGAGCCACCAAAACTAATATGTTCGTCTTCATGGTTCCCTGCATTTAATTCAAAACGTTTTAAGCTTGATTTATGAAAATCTGCGTAGAGAATGGTTCCAGAACTAGCAAAATTGATGGCTGTCAAGTTTATAAAATGAAATATATCCTGTCTTCCTTGGGAAGGAAAAGCCCCTGGTGACTCTGCTCACTCAGATCGAAAATAGTCCAGTCAGAAAATCTTCGCTGTTATTGTGCTTTTACTTTCACTTTTTCCGAGATAAAGAAACTCAGAGCTGTCGAGATTTCAAGAAATGTAAAATCTTAACAGAAAATCCAAAGAAGGTCGAATTCGGTTATAGTTCTACTTCAGTTAATAAATACAAATTTGTAAAAGTTTTGCGTTCAACGAAGCTCAACAAGAAAATCCGTCGAAAAAATATTCTATCTTGGAAAATTATTCAGCAGAAATCTTGAAGTCCTTTCATGGGTAAAGGCTGAGCTAATTGAACTCTACTAAAATCCAGAAACCAAATATGTTGCATGTTGAAAATATTGTCAAATAGCGTTAGATGTAAATTTGAGCAAAAAAATGTCACCTTTATCGGAAGTAAACCTAGTCTTTCGTGTGCTTGTGATTTGTCCACTCCAAAATACTAGAAGTACAAGTAACGCATTCCAATTCCGACCAAGGACTTGACAACTCAACTAACTAGTAGCGAATGAAGAAGCACCTTGCAAATCTAAAACTTTAAGTTAGTTTAGGGAGTTTTAGTTTGTTCAAGACTTTAGGAATTACGTTCCAGGGATTTACAGTGAGTGAGATGGATGGGAAATTGAGGTCTATCCCATCCCATCCGCATCCCTACTGCACGGTCCGTGCGGTGTGATATTATATCATGGATTAACATACTGCCTTCTTTAACAACAAACACGTACACGTTTTATGTCACTTTTCCTACCTGTGTAGTTAATGACTCAAAGCATTTACGATTTGTGAACATGAGGTTATGACTACAAGTACAAGCAGCCCTCTGCTGCTGCTGAAGATTGAACATGCTCCGGAACCAATTAATACACACAACATTTTGACAAACATAAAATTATCATGAAATAGCATTGAAGAGTGGGACTGCGTGTTTTGCAAGGCACGACATTATAGGGCCAACGTTGATTCATTTTATAACAATACTCAAAAGGGAATTTGAATCGATGGGAAATTTTGATTCCATTATTTCGGAAATAGGTAACTTTCTCTCCGGATAAGTTCTGGAAGACACCACCAGGTACAGGAGACTTGGATTGTACAGTTGGGGTCTGAAATAATCGAGAATCGTCCCTTTAATCTTCCTATTGCTTTCTACATTTGAACTAAAAAAAAAGGCGAAGCCTGAATTTTTTAGAATTTAATCTCGACTACTAGATTAATATTTAGATTTCACTTTATTCAACATATTCTTGAAGCCTAACGCATGGTCGGCAGGGTTGGTATGTAAATAAATGTGCTGAGCAGTCGTGCTGATGCAACCGTTTGATTGAAGTGTGAACCGAGTCATTACAACATCTCAAGACTATTAGATTCCATCACTTAAATCTACAAAGCGTTTCAAATAAAAATGTAAGGAGAATTTAATGTGCGATTGTTTGAATTAAAGAACTAGTCGAGAATTTGCAAATCAGACCATTTTCCCTGTCCAGTTCAACCAAGCAGGGCATGAAAATGGAATTGCTCACCTTGAAATGTACTGAAAATGAAGTAAACATAAAATGTCTCTCCAGGGAAAGAATGAGAACGACGTAATCATGGCATTATTCATCTAGTTGAATATTTTTTATGATTGCTTTTCAACTTACTTCTGCTTCATAACATGACAAGGAAACTTGAGCATTGAATATTCAAGTAATCCTAGCAGCATAATAAGCGTGGAATACAATCATAATTATCCAAGCCCGAACTGAAGAATTATTTTTTACCACTCAAAATGCTTACTGGAAATTGCACACAGTCATACTTGCAGATAATACGAACTCAATTTGAGTCAACAATGGAAAATTCTAAAACCTAGTTGCATCCTGCCCCCTTGACCCTGACCATCACCCATCATTAATGAGTCAGTGTGAAAATGAAAACTCAAAACTCTCATTCTTTGAGACTCCTACTGAAAATGAAGCACTAATTAAGGAGACCTTGGCTTAGGATGGCGTGGCTGCGTGCAATCCTAGTCTTTAATTTCCCATAGCCAGGTAGTTAGTTAGTTGGAACGGAAATCATATTCTTGAATAAATAAATTCACAAACTCTTGAACTTGGCCTGCCTCTTTCAATGCTTTCAAAGAAAACCAAACGTAATCTAATATAATGGGAAAATTTTATAGCTATTAAATATATCTACTATTATTTATTGTAACAGCACACATGCAGCAAAAGCATTCAACAAACCACACGTGAATTTTATAGCTTGCCTTAAATCATTACATGATGAAATGGTTAGTTGGACGGTGACAGAGTCTTGTCATGTCGTAAAATGAGTGGCTATTTAATATTTTGGTGGCTCAAGACTCAAGAGGACGTCAAGAAGGGCAAGACTGTCACATATTTTAATGGCCCAAAGGTATGTACATAGGATAAGTTCGTGCGTGCGAAGGCCAGGTGACGGAAATGATTCGCACTAAACACTCAAATGAATTGATGAATCTTTTAGCTAAGGAACCGTGAAAATTGCTCGCTTGTAAAAATTCTCAAAAGGAATAGACATCGTACGTAATCGTAATCGCAAGGTTTTCAATTAATTTTTTCAATCATTTTCCTATCCATTTATAAGGCGTGTTTATTATTCATTCGAAAAAGCTTGTCGTTAAAATATGAACATTTTATAGTTTAGAAATGGAATTCGGCTATAATGCTGCCGATGGTAAATTTAGCACGTAGGGCTATTAAACGAACAAGTTGATTCCAATACTTGTGCACATTTAAGTTATTGCGTAATTAAAAATTCAGCAATTTTTTGCTGATGTGCAATTTTGCTGTGTTTGTGCGCATCTTGCTGTACATTAAAAATTATTTCACTCTTCGTTATAGAATTTCACAACATCTGACAAACGGATTTGCTGCCCCTTTCCATGTTAGTAAGTTCAGAGAATTGTGAAACTATTATGGGAACAGACATCAAACTTGAGAATTTACTAGGCGAGCCTTTGCAGAGTTCTACAGAAGTTCAAAGAAACGAAATACGTTGTTACTTCAATCGCTTTTGAGGATGCTAAATTCGGGCCTTAAGCTTTAGGAACATACTAGTAACTGGCGAATAATCCAAAGTATTCCAATGCAATTGTTTAATCTTAAGCTACACATAGTAGTCCGAATTCCTAAGTTTGAGAATTCTGAGCAAAAATTCCCTTTGCCTTTTGGGACAAAGCTAACTCAACACAAAGTATCTTCAGTGAAAACACCAAGATACAAGAGAAATCTAAAGAAATGCATATTAAATTTGGTTACAAGACATTAATTTGAGCAGAGTTCGTGAGATTAGTCCAATTTTTGAACAATTGGCCAATGCATCTGGCTTTCAACTGTGCATCATTCATACTGCATTTGCAAGTGGCTGACGGGCGGTCTTTGCCTTTGAAATAGGAAAGAACTTCTGGTTAATTTGTACTAAAGCCTTCAGGATACTTAAATATTCACTTTTACTCTCTCATAATTTCGGAAAGACACTCTCTCAAGTAAAGTACAAAACGATGAAATGATAAAGCTATGCTCATTCCTTTTCTTGGACACATTTATTGCAACTGGAACCCACACACAGTCCAAAGGCGTTTATGTAGATAACGAATATAAAGGAGTTGAGCTAAAATCTCACTTGGGAAACATTCCTCTTCTTTTCCAGCTGAAAAATTGCCTTTTAAAATCCAACTTTTGAAGCTTAGCTGGTTCATGATGCAAAGGTACTTTCTCGGTTAAATTCTAAAGAATATCGTGCTCAAGTCAAACTACAACATTTTGGGGTACAACTTTAACAATGGTAAGCGTTAATTTCCTCCAAGTCTTGAGTTAACAAAATTTGTGCGTTTGGTAGATTTGTAATGGTTTCCTACGAGTGGGTAAGGTTTTGTCGAGCCGTCGACAAGGTTTATACCTCTGGGCAGACCTGAAACCCGACCTGACATCCGTCTTGCTCAGCGTTCCATGACTGAGCTAAATGCTCAAAACTTTGCTCATTTATTTAAAACTGTAGTTAGGAGAATGAGGTAAGAAGAAAGTCCTTTGAAAGAGAGTGAAGGTAAATTACTCATTCATTTGTGGGCAAAGTAGCCGTAAAAGCTCAAAGTGTCTGTCAGCATTCAGCACCAAAGAATCCCTCGATGGTTGGTTCATCCAGTATTGTCTACCCGGTTCTATTCTGAGGTAATTTATGGACCTTTAGGCTTGCTTTCACTCTTTAACTTGTCTCAGATCATCAATAATACGTTTCAAATAACAGCACAACAAAATCCTATGCGCCCTCAGTAAAGAATCTGAGCTTCAGCTAAGAGTAAATAATCCATGCGTTCTACCTTAGTGCTTAGGATTCGATCGCAAGGGATTCTGTTTCAGCAGTTAAGCTAGATTTTATGGGGATACTGCTAACTCCTTCACTCGACTCATACTGAGCTGGAAGCTCACGTTTTAATTTAGTACCAAAGTTTCGCTCTTAGTTCTGATTAATTAAACGATTTTCTTCGCATGGCCTTCGAATTTGATCCTTCTCAAGCCAGGGCTGTCTATCTGCTTGGCCGAAATTTCAATTTCGAAAAACAAAGTATTTTATCGAAAAATATTGAAAGCATGATTTTTTTTCATTTTCAAGATTTCACTCTCACTCAATACTGTACTGAGTGAATAGCAGAATGGCATGATTCATGAGAAGCCCGAAAACAAAAATGACGCGTTTGATTGAGTGCCACTTGATGTGCAGCAATTTCCATTCACACATTCCTTTATTCAGGAAAGTGGCAAGCTCGTCACGATTTTTTCCTCGGCAGAACGGCTTTTGCTTTGAGTTTAGGACTTTGACGTGAGAGGATTTTATGGAGCAGGTCGTAGATTCGGAACATTCGGGTTTCAGCAAAACTGACATTTGAGAAGTGTAGTGTGCTCATCCCATAAATGACACGCCTTCTCTTAGCTTTACAAAATTGCAAATATGAACATCAAAAGTAAAGACATGACAGTAGAGTGAAAGGCTGTAGGAACAGCATTTGTATTATGATTGAAAGAAAGTAGTACAAGAAGTACATACATACACTGGAGAAAATATTGGATAGAAAGTAGGTTGGCTAGCTGAGGCTGGAGAAGACGAGTGGGTGCATCGTATGCTATTGAAACGAAAATATGTTTAGCGTTCACTCTCTTTGACAACCTATAAATTTTGTACAAAATAAAATATAGGATTGGGCATGGTCGATCGAACCATTCCCTGCTCCAGATCTTGTTCTGTGTTCTGGATAGGATTGACCCAAAGGCTTCGTTTTCAATATTATTATTTAGCTCACCAGACCACTCAACGTACAATTGGGTGGTTTGAATGATTAAGCTTCATCTTTTGTGGATTTAGTTCTATAGCCCTGGTTGTTTTGCCCAAATATTTGCGAGTTTGTCTACAAAAACTAAAACATCGATCTTTCAATTCAGGAAAGAAGAGTCTAATGGATTTGTTTGTTTCTAATGTCTTTTCTTTTGCCCTTTCTCACTCCAGAATAGAAACTGAAAGAGTTTCAACTAATGCACTCATGAAGAATGAAGTGAAGCTACCCGACAATACAAAAGGTATGCTTTCGAGGCTCTTCAAATGCTAAAACGGAGTCTGGAATTCATAAATTTATTCTTCATTCGAATCAAATTCCGCAGTAAATTCCAACCTAAACTACAAAGATGGAAATCTCATTTACAACAATGAGTAGAATTTGCATTGTTTCACCAAACAAAGAACTTGGCATGTTTTTGGCTATTGGATCTTGCGACAATATGAGCAGCCTTTGGAAAGTGAGTGGAATTATAGCTGCTTCACATATGAGAAGTTAGGAGAGCTGCCAAAACCCGTATAATGTTCAATGCAAAGAAACTAATCTCTTCAAATGAAAGTAAAAAGTTCAAACAACTTTAATTGAAGATTACATACACACTCTCGTCGTCCCAAACTTGAATGTCATTTGAAATAGAATTCTTATTGAAAGTTTCTAAGAATTCCAATTATTGTTCATCTGGCTTATTGCCTACAGAATGCTTCAAGCAACCATGAAGAAAACTTTTCTTTGAGAGTAAGACGAGAAAGCTTTGCTCAACCATGAAAGAAAAGTTTGCATGTTCAGGATTTGACTTCTCACACTTCTTTTGTCAGCTCTGAAATTAGTACCACCATCGCACGCAGGTTTGACTTTGGATAAGAAATTCTACGGTTCCAGGTGTAGCACTTGGCACAAAAAGTGCCAAAAAAATCCTGACAATTTACAATCCTGGATTATGTAGATTCAGCATGTGCCACTTGGAGAATAGTTTTGCAATCATCATCATATTTTTAATCATTTTATGGTAAAACGATTAAAAAATACTTGCTATGAAATTGCAATGACCTCAAGCACAGGCCCAAATTTCCGCAACAGTCGAGAAGGTTTATCCCAAAAGTTGTTCCTCAACAAGAAGTTCTGAGCATCGCATTTTCTTTAGAGTAATCATTAGCCTAGAGGAATTCCTTTCCTTTGTCTTCCACAAACAATTTAATTATACATCTGAAGAATAATTAGCATGCCTGAAGAGAAACAGATGAACTCAAAATGAGCAAGGTTTCATTCAAGTTGGGGTCTATCAGTTTTTCTGCAGGTTAGACCCTAATGAATGTGGCCAAAATGAGTTCGAATTAATTCAGAACTTGAACGACAAAGGTAGCAAGCAAAACACGTTGCCATTTAACAGCCTCATGACGTCCAAATGGCTAAGAAATTCCCCTGTCCGTCCGTCTTGGTTAACAGAATGTAACTAATTTATAACGTATTAAAAGAACTATCCTCGGACTTTTATCCAGTGCCGACTGCTTATTATGCAGAATATCTTGAGATTCTGGAAAGGCTCACTTCTCAGTTCCAAACAACTTCACACTATGTCTTCGCGTCCGAGTCCTGCAACTCTAATGTTTCACAACAATACAGCTAGTGAAAATTTAAATTTTAGATTCCTGGAAATTTTAGTTGTTGTGAAATTCACGTATAGATAAGCCAAGAATTTAGACTTTAGTTTAGAGTGACTACTACTCTGCGCCAAGATTACCGGAGATTGACCCATTGCATTGGCGTCAGATTCCTGGCAAGTTCTCAGAGAAAAACTGTGCCAAACTTTCATCGAGCTGATGTATGTTCTGTACCCACTAATGAGAATGGGGAAAGCGAATCTATTTTTAGAGAATTGGAACTTTTCCTCGACGAGACTTAGCGTTAGACAAGTCTAAGCCAGGCCTATGCGTCTGCCCAAAGCCAAGTTGAGCTGAGTCTGAGTTCAATTTCCTATACGCTACTTTCAGTTACGAGAGCGAAGACAAGAAACTCTACAACTACTCGTTTGATCTAAATTGGTATTTCAACCCTAGGGAGAAAACACACAAGAGAATTGTTTACTGTTTTTCATGTCCCATTTGAATTTTATAAAGAAGAAAACACTTCTTACCGCCTTGAGTGCCTATCGATTGATATTTATATACAATGCTGTTCCTTCTGGGTATTATATTTTGTAGTTTGGCAAATGGCAAGTTTGGCTCTCATAAAAAGAAAGGACAACCTTTTGTTTGAGTAGTGCCTTAAACGTCCTTTCACAATTTTCCCTGGAAATTTCTAATTCTACTACTCTGATTTGTTCGAGGAAGAAATAATGAGAATGAGTTAAAATACACATAAATCATCGTAAGAAATCTGATCGAACTGTTTGGGATATGGAAACGTGTGCAACCTAAAGATTTGAAATGTTTTGGAAAAGTGAAAGTCTGTCTAGTTTTCAGTGAAAGATGAAAGTAAAAGCCAAGAAACGAGCCCGACCTAGCAACATGAGCAGCGAAAGTGAACAGGGCACGACGTAAATGTCAGCCGCCTGCCTTCTCTACCTTCCAGTTGTAGGAAGGAACATTTCACTCATTCACTTTTTTAACTTGGCAAAATTCACTCTTTTTAACCCCTTTTTTGCACCGGTCCGGGCATTGCACGACTACTACTATCCGCTGCTTCTAGAATCTTAGTAGAATGTAAGTGACCCAGTATGGCACCTAGAAAATTATGCCATGCTATGCTCACAATGCTTAAGCCATGCCAACAGTGCTTAAGCTGATAAAGTAACCGCAACTGATAAGGCAACCACTTAACCACTTAACCACTTAAGTGGTTGGCCACCGCAAAACCGCAAACGTAGCAAAAAATTTGAACCCCCCACCAAAAAAAAACTTTTGGCCCCCCCCCCCCACCAAATTTGACTCCCCCCCCCCAAATTTGAGCCCCCGCCCCCAAAAATTGAGCCCCCCCCAAAAAAAAAACGTTGGCTGCCCCCCCTTCAGATTTAAAAAAACGGCGATTTCTGCCTACCTTGGCGTCGTCAGGAAAGGGGTTTCGGAAGATGAAAAAGTCCAACTCCGTTTGCAGGAATCAAGTCGAATACGGCCAATACATTTCCGTTTGGAAAGTCTTCTCTGCTCAAATTGTTGCCGATGAGTGGATCCTGGACTGCCTTGAACATGGCGTTATATCCGAGCAAACCCGCAAAATCGTCCCAAAAACCGCAGGTGCAAAGTGTAGAACTTAAGCTGATTAACTAACCGCAAATGATAAGGCAACCGCACCTTAAACGTATGGTCAACGTCAGCCATGCCAATA
>JAQGCM010001365.1:0-15697 GCA_034699705.1 Hymenaphorura dentifera | reverse complement strand
TAGCAGAAGTCCCAACTCGGTTTAACTACAACACAAGTAGTTAAAAAGTGTAATGATGAGATGAGATGTGATCCTTTGGAGATGGATGCTGGATGATGTAATGGAGCAGAGCATGAGATGGTGATACCCCTGGAAGGGAGGAGACATTGAAATTGAGAAGGAAAGAAAGGAAGCCCTCCAAGAATGTGTCCCAAGTCTTTGAAGACAATGCCCAGGAATTCCATCTCACAAACCATCTCCGATCCAACAACAACACCACAAAAAACAATAGGGACACATTCATCCAATACTCAAACTCCAACTCCAAGGCACTCCACTCAGAGTCAGTCAGAGTCCCAAGATCCAAATACCACAGAGGCGCAATGCTGTCTACTCCAAACGTACTCCTACTCAATACTCAAGTACTTACTTTTGCTCAAATACTAAGAACAACTTAAACTCGAAGGCGAGAATAGTAAAGTGGTACATAAAATCCCTTACCACCAAATCATAAAGTACCACTACCTTCCATGCTTATTCTACTTTACATTTTCGTTCATTCGAAGTGGTCATCGGGAAAACAACATAATCACCGTGAAATTGATTTTTGTTGGATGGAATGGGACTTGGACTTTCAATTTCTGCACAGATTTTTAACAGCCTCTGCAAAAAGAATTGTTGAGTGATTTAGTCGCATGCATTGCTTAGTTTGACTCTATCTACTTCCCAAAATCTGCAGATTAATTTACCAACAAATAGAAATTGGGGTCGCGGATAAGTGGCGTTGAAAGTTGAAAAATTAACAATAAAACAAAATATTTTCGATTGCATTCACAAAATGTTGAATTTTGCAATAATAATGAAGTAAATTAAAGTAGACCGATTCGTTAGAATGACCGATACTTCCAAATTATACTTTCATTGTACTCAGGGTGGTCCAAGAAAAATTTCAAATTTTGTAAATTCCTAGAATTCAATTGTACTTAATTATTTCTTAATTTTGACTACGAAAATTCCAACAGTCGACCACTATTGCGGCTACCACCTACCACCATCATATCAGCGCCTACTCAAATATCACTTACTCGAAAACTCTAATAATATCAGTGTAGAAAGGTTAATCAATCACGATTCCAAGTAATTGTTATGAGTTCCATTTTCACGTCCTTTCTCTTCAATGTAATAAATAAAAATTATTTTGCTGTCAATGAAATGAATTCAATTCATTGACCAATTCATTGAACAAAAGATTAACGATACAATTGCAGCACTCACAACAAGCTCACACTACACTCCAAGCTCCTGCTGCTGCCAATGGACGACGCAATTATTGCACAACATTCACGGAGCAAGCATAATGCCAATGCTAATGCAATGTAAATAAATAAATGCATTGCGACCAAAGTGCCATTGGCTATTAGCTATTACATAATCGAAGCACTATTAAAAATGTATTTAAGCCTTCAGAGTAAATTTTCTCAAAATCTCCTGAGTCATTCCTTACCTTTCCTGTGCTGTGCATATATACATACAGTATTCTAGAACGCATTTTTTATTTTTCTGTTCTGATTGTGAGACAACTCACAACTGGCAAGTACAATGAGTATCTCTTTAGAAAAATCCTCAAAATTCATCACATACATATCATTGTTGCAATATGACATTATAGCAAGAATCGTGCCATGTGTGTATTCTACTTATTATTTGGTTTTTGAATATTGTCCAATTCATTCAGTCCAATGTAACAACCAAAAAATGCTTCACAACAAATGCAGCAGCGTCCTTGTCGCCCAGATCCGAGTCAATGAATCCCATTAATAACACTGGGACGCTTACTATTGAAGCCTGATAAAAAAGCTTGTGCTAGGGATTAACCATGGATTATATACTCCTCTTGCTATTTTATATTTTGCTTTTAGCAAGAGACCTCATCTGAGAAAGATCATTTGTCATCCTCTCTCTCTCTTTTGCTTTGGTTGAAGAATTTGGACTTCCTTCCTTTCCTTGGATTAAGTCCACTTTTTCCACTATAATAACATTACACCAGCAACAAAAAAAAAAGAGTCATTCTTTAATCTTTTCTTGGCCATGGAATGGAATGGAGTCCTCTGTCTGGTCCGGGTAACTTCTGTTTGGTGCCCAAACACATAAATACATCGCCTAGAAAGAACTTCCTCTCAAGACCACAGCAGAAAGTAGAGTAAAAAAGCAAGAAGAAAAAAGTAGAGGTTGGGAGAGTTGCCACACTTCGATTCGACCGATGACTCCTTTTCTGGAGTAGAGGAGACGAAAAAAACGGGTTTATTTTTCTTCCTTGTGCTTTCTTTCACTCAAATAAATGGTGAAATATGTGTGTGCACAAGTAAAGTGCACTGCATTTTGCACTTCTTGAACTTCTTGCTGCTCCTTTGCTTTGCTTTGGTAGAAAGGTTGAAAACATATTTTTTGTGTAGATTTGGAAAATGAATGAATTAGGGCAAGTTGGCCACAGTTTTGTATTTTTAGAACCGAAGATCGTCTCTACACCTACCTGAATGCAGTGATGGTTAATTTGCATATTCCGGTGAAACCCGGATCAGGACTGTTAAAGTTTGAGCTTCAAATTTTCAGAAATAATTTTAACATTTTTTTTTAGCTTAGATGCTCTTCAATATCCTCTATCAAGCCAAACATCTAGCCATCCCAATTGTAAATTGGTATATAATAATTCTGACAAAACTAGAAAAAATTGTAGTCTTTGAAGTTTGATAAATTCTAAGATTGATGTCGAGCCATACTTTCGGAGAAAGCAAGGAAAGCACTTTACCTTTATGAGTTTTACGTTACAAATAAAAATACACTTGTTTGTAGTTGGAGTGATTGACGTGCGGGCATTTAGACTTTGCCTTTATGAGGTAAATCGTATGGCTTTGGCAATTTCTGGCCAGATGGAAACAGCAAAGTCTCCCGGCTACTAATGCTGGGTTGTTCATTTGGTTGAAGGAATTACGTCTTCAGTCTCCTGGAACTGGAAAGTCGAAATATATAAGATGATGGGATTTATAATTAGTATTTTCTTCAAAAGCCTTCTGAGCGAGCAAAGTCAAGTCCGCAAAGACGTTCACAGAAAGGACCCAACCTTTTCTTTTCAAAGGAAAACAACATATCAGTTTTCAGAGACTTCAACAAGAATGACATGAACAAACACTAGTGACTGTCAAAGTCAATGATTGCCTTGCCTTGCCTTGCCATCCAATGAGCTAAAGTACTGAAAAACTGCACTCTTCTCTCTCTCATAATATAGTCAAGTCTTCAAGTCAGCTTTCTCGTCATGTCTCTTTTCCTTTTTGACAAGAAAAAAACTAAACAGCCAACTCAACAACTCCAAACTGACAGACTTTCATGCTCCGGTACTTGAACTCTTTCACTTCATCAGAGAATCAGCAAATAGCTCTTCAAAACTTTAGCAGAGCTTGCATACAATATTTCCATCCAATCTTCATTTCATGGACATTTAACTTCAAAAGAAATGAAACAGCCGGTTTCTCTTCAGATTTTTGAATGAAAAAATAATAAAAACAAATAAAAGAGTTCAAAACTAATTCATCTGGTAAATTATAGATTTAACTGACTGACAGGGTTTGATGAGCCTTCCGTTCATTCAAACTCTACCCGGATCTCGGATGTTGTTCGCTAAGATTGTCAAATAAAAATTTTCAAACTTTTTACGTGATACGATAATAATTTATTAATCTTGTAACGTCGTCGGTTTCACATTCACTTTCTTTTCATTTCTGGCTTATCTGGCAATATTCTACACTCTTTGTAATACATAATATCATACAAACACAAAATACATATTTCAATCAATCAAAAATTGACATAGTTTTGTACATAGAATTGGTGTGTGCCCTATCATCATTCAAACGTGCATGTGTTGCAGGCAAGGAAGATGATGACTTGGCTCTGAGTTAGTAAGTATGCGCTGCTCATATCATCTTCTCACAACCCTTGAATTTTCAACAATCCTATTCCGATTGTTGGAATAGAAAAACTTATGACACAACAGCAAACTGCATTGCACTGAACTTCCCTCGACTTTTACTCGGAAGGTTGGTTGGTTTGTAATACTTAAAGAACTTTGTTTGGGTTTTAGATTGATTGCCTCCAAGAATTTTAGAAAGAGGACAAGATCGTGCCGTGCAAATGCAGTTAGTTCCCTTTTTTCTAAATGCTGCTTCTTCATCTTGTAAATAAAATATAGCATAAATATACTGTGTCACTAGATATGCAAGCCAAAGTATAAAATATTAAAATAATCCTCTTTCAACAATCGAATTAACTAAACAAAAAACATTAACAACTTTATATCACAATCAGTGGAGTATCTTTAGCCTAACCAACCAAAGTAGGAGTGGTTTTACTGCAGAACAAGTAAAAAAGTCAAACAATTCGTCAAAAATGTTGCATGCATGCATGGTTCCTGAATGAAACGCATGGGTCTCTGGTCTAACTCTACTCTGACTAAATTAACATGTTAAGACAAAATCTGTAAATCGAATATGAATGTAAACGGTCAAGTTAAAGAGTGCGGTGAATGTGCTTTAGAAGAAGAAACTAGCCACCGAAACAGCTTTTAAAATGCGTGTTTTCAAACCATAAAAAAGAAGAACATGCAATCCACAGCGTAGAGAACAACTCGTTAAACCCAAAATTTAGTCGCTTGGATGATGAGAGTTATATTAAGTAGGGCTCAGCATGCACTCACATTAGGAACACCCTGTTTCGTTTTCCCTATGGCCCATTGCCTAGCCTAGGTCCTTCTTTGCTATCCGTACTTCCTTCGGTGAGTTTTGCTCGTGCAAATGTATGTGTGCATGATAAGTAAAGAGAGGAACTATTAAGAAACTATACGGCCAATAGTTGCGAATCTTGAGTAATTTAATCTGACGGACGTCATGAGTGACAGACGGAGATGAAATTGAGTTAAGGTTTTTAAGATTATGAATGGTCGTAAGGGTTGTGTTAAATTCTGTCATTAAAATATGAGTTTAGATTAGAAGGAGGAAGTCGAAATATTGAAGCACTGCATTGCATGGTTGCCCTCGCTCTTCCCTGGCTGCCGGCCCAACACTTCATGTCAAAAGTGAACAAGACAAGGTGGCCAGAGGCGTTCGTATCGCATCGTCTCTACCAAATCTATGCAGGGGAAAGGCAGCCAGTTCTGCTTGGTTTTAGCTAACTAAAAGGACTAAAGAGAAGGGTTGATTTCACTTTTTTTAATTCATTCATTCATTCAAAAAGCAGCTGTGGTCATATGATGGTGATGAATGGGAGAATTGGTTGACGGCGGAGTCGGGATCGACCCTTGACACACGTACCACTCGGACAAATTGTTTTGCTGCGTAGCTGCCGCCATGCTGAACAGGTGATGACTCCCATGATGAGGGTGGGGGTGATGGTGGTGATGATGAGGATGAAGAGACGTTTGAGCTTGAAGAAGTCCACCCCCTTGGAGCCCTTGACCGCCGCTACCGCCAATTATTCCAAGATGGTTCGAAATGTTATGTTGAGATTGTTGCTGATGCTGTTGTTGCTGTTGTTGTTGCTGCTGTTGTTGCTGCTGGTGTTGTGAATGCTGCTGCTGTTGGGACAGTTGCGATATACTGTGCGGGATGATGACCTCGGGGGAGGCGGAGGTCGCGGTTTGATTACTGTGCAGGTGATTGTTTTGCGGTGAGCTGGCCGGGTTACTTCCCACTCGGGGGGATGAGGGGGCGGATGAATTGTCTGAATCATAGGCGGAGCCTGACGGCGGCGGACTTTTCCCGTGGACCTTCATGTGCTTCCGGAGGGACGACGGGTGCGTATATGACTTGTCACAACCACGAACCTATAGTGCAGAAAAAAGCAAACCCAAAAAATTAAACAACAATTTAAACACTACCCTTTCATCTTATGTCATGACACTTGTCAAGTGAGTACCAGGAAATTCAGGATTTTTTGTCTTTGGCCTGGGTGAGGAAAGCATTGCATTACACAGACATACTCTACATTCCACAGGGAAATGGAACCGTCTTACTACTTTTTACGACAAAATTATTGTTCAACTTTTACAACATGCCCAACAAGACATTATAACAGAGAGAGAAAAAAACTCAAAGCTACAAAGACAAACCACAACGGCATGGCTTGGCCAAGCAAGCAGGTCGTCCCTTACAAAATGAAAACGACGCACTTAACCATCTCATTCCCAGCACCATGCAAGAAGCTCCGAGTTGACATTCCACTACCGATTACCATCTTTACACATGTTAACCCATAGTATAAATGTCTTCGGATTTAGACAAGATAGTTCAAAAAACAAAATACTGAGAGCGAAAGACAAGCAATAAGATCTTGTCACGTCGGAAGAATGACGGAAGGCCAATAATTGAATGTAAACGAAGCAGAAAGTTGTACGATCAATTTATGACCACATGCGAACATATCAAGTTTATGAATGTACCTTGCAATTATATGGTTTGTCCGACGTATGGACATGAGAATGCTTTTTCCGGTCCGAACTGTTGGCAAATTTTCGGTCACATCCTTCAAATTCACATTTGAACGGTTTTTCACCTGTTAGGATTAAAAAAAATGGTTGGAATTAGTAGAGTAAAAAATTTTCATCGTAATCGCTGACTTTTCTCCTTGGCATTATGTGTCGTGTAGTGTACTACATAGTAACTCGGCCGCTACTGCCTAGACAAGCTCTAAAGTGACGCCCAGTGATTTATAGTCGGAAGAGACACTTGACTAGAATTATGAACCGAAGAGTCATTCTTTGGCCATTGTTGTCGGGGGACGGGAATGGGAAGGAGTCTTAAAAGCTCAAGCCATTTCCAGAAGAAGAGACCAAGAACCGCTTTCTTTTTATATTTTTCGGATGGGTCGGACTTGAGAGTTTGTTCGGTTCATAAATGTGCTTTAGATACATTTTTCACACACGCTTACTCATACACATTTCAAGTTCCAACGTTTTGAGGGCAGATTACAATGGGACAAGAAAGAGCAGAAGAAGAAGTGGGTCCTCAAGGGTCAGTATTTTGTATTTTCCAAGAAAAACCTTTAGACAATATTGCCTTCTTCTCTCTTCAGATGAGAGCACCCTTCTCAAATGGAATGGACTCTCGAGGACGAGATTCCAAATCCAAACAGCTCGCTCCCACACTCTGCCATTGTCATTCAACTTAACACGGACAAAAAAATAATATTGCGTCCAACCTTCATCCAAGCCCAAGAAAATCTATCATTTATCTTTACTTCAAAAACCAAATTAAGTTGATTTTTAGCAGGTAGAATAAGAATGCAGAATGTTTTTCCAATGCAATAATGATAAATGCGTCGGCGGTAGGGATAATTGTGCATGCATTGTGGTTGGAATTTTTGTAGTAATCGATTACCGAATCCGCAATAATTTTTCTGTGTTCTCAAACATAAGTTGTACTTCTCTCCCGGATTGTCTCACAATTAGAACTCAACTTTTCATAAATTCAGTTTTTAAGCCTAATTATTAAAATTTCTAAGCAGTTTCAAGTTTTCGTTATTCAATCCTAAACAGTTTTCCAAATAAAAATGTTTTGTTTAATGCAATTTACACAATCATCGGCTTCCAAAAATATTTAATTTTGTCTGCTCCAGTCTTACTCGCTTCATTTCATCATTAGAAACGTGTGCAACCAAGACTGAACCGTATTGCGCACAAATCTACCCCAAATGAAGAAATTCGTCAGCTCGAAAAATCGATCTGTTTCTAATGTTGTTCTGTGGTTAAAAAGGGCAGAAGGATTATTTTCCTAGTTTCTCTGGATCTGTTCTGCTCTGTTTCTCGTGTTTTAATAGAAGAGCAGAGCCAGCCGAGAGCCCAGGTGAAAGAAAAGGATAATAAATTAGAGAGAAGGGTGCCTCTGTCTATTTCACTAATTTGTTGCGTTACCGTTTCTTCCTACTATTCCAACCTTCCACTCAACCCATCAACTTCCAACTTTCAAAAAGATGAAAAAAACTCCAACCGTTTACCTTATTTCCCTGTCCTGCCACAACTTCTGACCTGTCAGCTTCAGAAAATACCAGACCAAAAGTACAAATCATATGTATTGATTATGGTACAATGTTGTGCAACAGCAAAATACTTTACTCGACCGAACCAGGATGAGGTTAGCTAGCTAGGTCTGAAACAACTCCAACAATGCCAGCTTGAATAGAATTTCGGGAATGTGGGCTTAGAACCATATTATTGCAATGCAATCATTTAGTTAAAAAATATGCTGGGGTAGGTCTGGGACTCGACTGGTCGTTTCCAGTTACCACCAAAAACATCACATCTCAAGACTGAAAATGAAATTTATTAGAGAAGAGGTTCAAGGAGCAAGACAAACTAATGGATAATTACACAGAAGGTAGGAACTGAGGCTGGCTCTGTTGATTCGATAATTTTGGGTTCTCTTCAATTATCTCACGCAAGTCCAACCCTATCCACCCTCTCATTTCACAGACTCTGTGTACATAATACGCCCAACTCACAGATGAGGATCTAATTAATAATTTAAATACGAACTATTTCGGATTTTAGAAAGCCCTAAAAAGTTTGCAGAATTGACGCTAGAAAAACTTTTCCATCGTCCATCTTTCCCATTCTACAAAGAGACATGGCAGGGTAAAGTTTGATTGATCGATATTAAAAAATCTACCACCGTGTACCACCACGAGCACTAAAACCTTCAAGCTGTGCGGTGGTGGTAGAGACGGACGGTGGGCCATTCGTTCCGGACGCTTCCATAAAATGAAGTGGAAATAATTGTCATTGTCATTCAAATCCTTGGATCTAATTGCATTCTTCTCTTTAAGGGAAAAAATATTGCAGTGCAATCCGCGGACAAGAAGACGAGGGCTACACAGCTACACTAAACTAAACATAAACAAGTAGAATAGAATTAGTGAACACGTCCTAAATCAAATCGACATTTTTACAGCAGAACCCAAATTGGGTGTTTTTATGACTACTGCTACGACTTCGTACACGAGAAGAACCAAAGTGTCCAATGGTTGTTCTGTTTTGAGAGTGAACTCTCATAAACCACCCTTGAGTTTTGACTGTCGTGTCTGTCACACTCCAAAACTAATCACTAAACACGACCACTACTACACTACTAGGAGTAGTTTGACTAACCAGGACTTGGTGGCCTGGTCTGGCCGGGTACTAAGGGCCCCCACCTTGCTTTGCCTTCCTTCAGGGCGTTCAAAGCCCTTCCTCAACACTCCGGTGCAATTCTTCCTCACAGCATGACCATAGATCTCCCTCCAGGAATTGTGCATGAATTCTCAACTGGATGGACTAACAGCTAAATGTTTTTTCAAAAGCAAATCCTACGTTCTGCGTACAGTGCAGCACGTGCGAAATCCAACGCTTTTATTGCTTATTATCAGTCAATGATTTAGTATCTGTCCCTCTCCTCATTCATTTTTCATTTCATTTAAACCTAAACGCTCTTGGGTGGCAAAATCTTTAAAGTGACACTAAATTAAGGACTTCACGCTCAGACCAAGTTCTCACGCACCAGGACAGGACGTCAAAGTACGCCAAAACCCGAGAACAGTAAATCAAGAAATTCAATTTCTCGAACTTATTTCAAGGCAGCAGATATCTCTGATGAAATATCGTCTAGCAGGAGTTGCAGGAGACAGACCTCCGTCCGATATTCATTCTTCGACAGAATTTTTGCGCTCACTGGCTTTAAATAACATAATCTCTAGTTTTCCATCTCCAATTTATTGTCATGCACAAATGCCTCTAACCAGTACACCAAAGCACCAGTTAAATAAGGTTCAGCAAGACGTATAGATTATTAACCTTTATGCCAGTCAACCATATCATCTCCCAATGTTCAAACGGCAAGACAAAACGCCAGTTTAGAAACGTGTTCTAATTAACACCTGATTCCAATCAAAACAAATCACTACTGTTGCTATAATTTTGCAAGACACAAACACAAACCAGCATAAATACTATGCACGTGCATTCCTAATGAAACTAATTTGATGGATTGATCGAATCGAATCGAACGGATTCATTTTTTCATTCATGTCAGCCCACGCCCACCGGGATAAAACAGGCGTGTTCCAATTCAGCACCATTTCCCCATATCCCCTAATTCATTCAGACCAGGAGACTGATATTGACTCATCACTTCACACCTACTACAACCACACCAACTCCTTTCATACTATTCGTACTCATACCAACATCCATTGGATAAACCTGCTTTTAGTTCCAAAGCAGTCATGTCAGGCTAACGTGTTTGCAAAAGATCAATAATGAAGGCTAAAGAACTTGGTAATTATCGTCCATGTGATAAAAAACTTGTTATTGGACGACTACCTCCTTCCTACTCCATTATTCTTACCAAGTCGCCAGCATGCATTTTTTGTGTCAATTTATAAAACGCGTCGCCAGTGCAGTGCGCCCAGAAAACTGGAATTTGAAAAAGAGCAAAACTGTCCAACAATAATGGGGGAAAAAGCAAGCTCAGTTTCAACTTGCAAACATGAGCAACCCGAGCATTGTTGGTGTCTTTCACGCGCATTACTATTTTATGCACTTTTACCAATATAAAGCAAATAGTACTTCGTCTAAATAACCCACAGTAAACTTTTTAGTGTCATTCATTCAAAGTGCATCTCTAAAACCCTTTCCTTACTTTTAAGTATTTTATTTTGTGGGCTAGCGTCATAGCATTTGGTGGAATGAGTGGCGAGGTGAGGTGACCCGAATTTCCCTAGTGCACTTCGTTCCGCAGCAATACTATAAAATTATATTCAATTCTATTCTCATTCCCTGTCCCTGCGTAGTTTTTGCTTCCATTACGTCCAAATTGACCCTCGAGCCTTTTATCATCCACACTCTGCGAGACTTTAAGGTTAACAGTCGAAATTTTGAACAATGGTTTCCTGGCAGTTCAATACAAATACCCTAGTTCGGGTTTACTTTTTTTTGCCAACCATCCATCCCTATAGGTGGCAACTTGTAAATATCTCCACTTCAAAACTTCAACTTCAATGTATTCAGTATTCACACTAAATCTTTCATTTTGCTTGACAGTGCTAAGCTACTGCCAGGCCGTCTGTTTGCACAGATACACCCAGCACTGCATTATTGTCAAAGCACAGCAGTCATGGAACAAATTTTCTGTCCCGAGACCTATTACAATTTAGTTAGTCGAACAAAACAACTGGCTGGCACGCTGGCAGTAATGCAAGTGTCATAGGCAACCCCTGTCACTACTTAACAAGAGTACGAACGAACGCACGCACCAAGTTTTTAAGGTTCGAGGCAGTAGTATTTCTAGCCTCTGGCAGAAATTCCTACTCATAAGTAAACACGCCTGAGTAAATCCTGAAAACATTAAGTTCATTGCAAGAAGAAAATGAAGAAAGTTTTGAAATTTTAGCGAGGGGAAAAGAAAATCAATGCGAGCAGGCAGGGCTCGGCTCAAATGAAAATTGTCTCAAAACTAAGCACATAACCTAAGGAGTGAGGGGGAGAAAATAAAGAAAATTGGAAAATAAAGCTAGGCAGGGCTATACTTGGCAGCCGAAATTCGCGTGTTGCTTTCAGTTTACAACATTCACACTGCAAAGGCAAACAACGCGTACATTTGTGCCTTTAGAAAAGAATGGGTTGTTCTTTTTATCAGTCTATCTCTCACGCATTATTAATACTTTTTCATGGCTTCAATTCTCGGGAGTTTCGGGGTGTAAAATTGTGAAAAGTCTGAAATAAATGACGAATAGCACGAGCAAGCTTCATAATTCGTCAATGTTTGACGGGAGTGCGATTACTGGAACCATCGGCGCGGGCCACTAATAAATATACCCGGCCCGAACTTTTATTTCATTTCTTTTTTCCTCGCATGTCTATTCAACTAGAAACGCAAACTAGAAACTAGGAAAAATTCTACAATGAATTAACCATGAGAATGTTATGTGGACGGCTACCTGACATCCAACCAGAAATAGTATGTGCATAGGGAAGCGAAGGCGAGGTAGTAGCAGTAGCACAAAACTTTCGAATTAAGATTTATCAAGTGTCAAATGAATGAACCCTTTTTTCCAAGCCTCTCCGTCCGTTCCATGCTTTTATATTTTCACGCAGATTAATTATTTTTGATTAGAGAAGAAAAGATGTAGCGAGCGATCGTTCGTTCGTAAGGAAAAAAAAAGAATTTCCTTTCTTCGTCCATCTAAACCACCTCAATGCCTTTGCATTAGATCCCTTTACTCATTTATTTTCTTTTTCTTCATGAGGTTTGACACGAACGACATGCCTGCCTGCCTGCCTTCTAACGTACCTTATCTCACATTTTTATTTCAAACCCTCACCTTTTAGTCAATTCTTCGCTCATTAATTTTATCCGCGTGCAAAAATTATCCAGAGCATGCATACCTATTTTTTCTCTCTCAAAACACGACGACTACTAGAATGCCTAACAAAAGCAATAAGGCGGCCAAGCCTTTGGCCACCTCGGCGGTCCCATTAAGTACAAATGGAACAGAAAACAAGAGCGAAGAGAGAACAAAAGGTTGGCCAATTCTTATTTGAGAACCGAGAGAGGAAGAGAATCTATGAATAATCGAGTGCGCTCGACAATTCTTCCCACCGAAGCACTTCCAGAAAACATCTCAATCATTCAGAGCAGCCAGCCAGGCAGGCATGTTTCAAAAATTTGCTTGACGTTGACAGGGGGGCACAGGTGGAGACAGGCCCAGGAACACCAGAATTTTATTACCCCGATAATTTGTATCAGAATTTACTTGTGGAGCGAAGAGGAATTCTGCGCATTTGTTTTTGACGAGATAAATTATAGTTTTCAACCGGGTGACTCGAGGAATTTCAGGCGCACTCCGGGTTCACATTTCCATCCTTACCGTCCGTCCTTCGTTAAAAATGTAAGAGAAGACGGAGTGAGTGAAATGAGATACTTTTCTTGGTGGACAAAGAATGAAGAAGAAGAAGATGAGGTCCAAAAACATCTTCATTCATCATCACATCTCTTCTACGTATTTACTTCAGTGAAAAAGCATCTCACTCCTTAACTAACCCATTCATTCAATTTTGAATAGAGGAAGAAGATTTGGCCTTATAGTTACAGCGAGCGCAGCTCTAGCTCTAGCCACAACAACTAAGAGTTTGCTCTCAAATAATTATACCTTACATGGGGAACAAGAACTTTTCATTCATCTAACCGATCAAGTCTAAATGTTTGCGCACCTATGAAATTTCAACGTCTCAGGTGTCCATCGAAAACAAACTATGACAGTCAGGCGTATGAAATAACAAATTAGAGCTCAAACTTAGAACTTAGATTTGCAAAAATACAAACGGTCAAATATCTGCGAACTCAAAATTCAACCAACGGAAAGGGAAACATCTAGAGAATCGGGGAAAATATTTTCGTTTTCCATCCGGTGGATGCATTCAACTATTTTAGCCCAAAATGCCTTTAGGTTAGGATAGGAACACAATCTGGATCCTACTGAACTGAAGAAATTGTTTAAGGTTCGTTCGTATGTGTGAACCCTACCTCAGCTTAGCCGATTTCCGACCACATGATGCTTGTATGTACATATCTTTAAGCGCGATACGATTTGTATGCTGCCAAGTATTAGCCCGTGTATTGTTTGTGTGAAAAATAAGAATGACTGAATTGCACAGAGGATTTAAGGGTAAGTCTAAGGGCCGTCGTTCTCTTTTGCTTTCCATCAAATTCAAAGTGTGGAAAATCCGAAGAGAGTCCCGTCTCTCTTTGCAAAGAGCAAAGGCCCTCCGCCCCAAGTTCATCATAATCACAACAACACTCAAGGGTCTCCTTTCAACGATTTAGTAATGCCGAGTATTAAATTATATAGGAACTGCCACTGCCTTCCCTCCTCTTTGATCAACTTCCACTTCCACTTTTCATAATAGCAAAAAGCCGAGTCTAAAGGCGTAGATTCAACAACCAACTAAAACCCAACCCCATAAGGGGAGCTTCACCGAAATCAATCTCTTCAGCTATTTACAGCATCACCGAAACATAAACACTAAATTCCATACCGCCCTCATCATTTATCTAATCCCAAAACCATATAATTCGATTCGTTGCAAAAACTGCATGTGAACCCCATAGTTAAGTTGAAGTGAGCATTAAGGAGTTCCCACTTAATTTTATTAATAATTAGGTGAAAATCAAACCTTGAAGCACGTAACGACGGAATTAAATAATTTGCTTGCAAGTTCGGCTCAACTCTAACATGAAAACAAACTGAAGAAATACGAAACGACCTGAGATAATTTGGACAAATATTTTACAAATTACAAAATCGTCAATCGTCGGTTGATCTCTTCTAATTTCAATAAAGCCTATGATTTCAAATTGATCACAATAGGAAAGTTCAATTCGTGTATTCTATTGCAGGGCTGATTTCCAAAACCTGATTACATTTTAAACTAATTATCTAGTGGTTGAGTACACGTATCACCTCCAAACCCTATTCTGATTTTTGCGATTCCAGCAACAGAATACAGCAATGTACACTCAACTCAGGCAGCCTTAAGTTGTTGTCCCAGAAATATCTAGGCAGATGTTATCTACGCATCCGAGATAAAAAAATTATTTAAAATACTTTTGCGAATAATAGCTTCACGTTCAAATCCGACCCGAGGACTTGAATTGCTGAATTAGATTCGATTTCATGAACTGCTGCCGTTCATTTTGAACTGACAAATCGTGATCCTGAGAACTCGGTCAATTCTATCCTATCCTATCCAGTCGCGGATGATGCCAATGATGTGATCCACACATATTATTGTGATTTACATGGAAGTAGGTTGGATTGTTGGAGTGGTGACTGTGGACAAGGGCTTATCCATGCATGGAATAGCACGACATGGAGAAGAATGAGATGAAGGGCCCTTCACCTCTGCTTAGCTGAGCTTCAAGGGTCTCTCCTCAGTCAGTCCTGCTCAATACTTTTCACTTTTACTATTCACTTCATCATAAAAGAGAAGCGCATCCGCGCGTCAAATCCTTGCTCCCGCACACATCTGGTCATCCCGTACATACGCTCATAATGCTCATACTCATCCAGTGCTCCTTACAGACGTCAGATTATGAAATCACTAAACAGAAGTCCCTCGTTAGTACTTCACTACTGTGTAACCATTTTCAATTTTCACTGAGTATTGTAAAATGAATTTTACAAACTTAAATGATGCTGTTTCTAAGTATTTATGAAAAACGAAAAGAAATACACCTAAGAGCGCTCATAAGTAACAAGAGAAGTTACACTGAGCATGACTATTTAATCAACTTAATTAAGTTTTACAATTTATGTACAAAATCCAGCAAAAATTATCAGCGTATTTTGTTCAGACGGTTTGAGCAGTAAAAAAATCAACACGAATAAAACTCTAATTTTTAAATCTCAATATTAAAAAATCATTTCAAACGATTTAAGTTAATCTTGGTTGAGATGAGAGAATGAGACTTTCGAAACTTTAAAACAAATTTTGATAAGAGATGACTATTAGCTCTAGCCTGAAAATAGTAGTTACAAGTATAGTTAAGGAGATTGAAGTTTGGAGTTCGTCGGGCCAAACAGAGAACTATGCCAGTTCATTTTGAAGTTGAAGGCAAAGCCGACAACAACCCTTGGCCAT
>JAQGCM010001364.1:0-15701 GCA_034699705.1 Hymenaphorura dentifera | reverse complement strand
CACTCGCCCCACACAAAACAGACTCTTCTCTTTCTTCTCAACCATTTTGTCGGTATTCCTAATAAGCCTTTCGTTTTTCTATTATTGACTCCACTAGATCAATGTGAGAGCCTCGTAGTGGTTAACCTATTAAATCAGTTTGCTTTCTCTCGCTGTGTAAAACATTGCAAAGCCAACTCAGAACCTTATTTCAGGGGTACGAAACCAACTCTGATTTCATAAACCGTGCATAACCAACGCTAGTTATATTTATTGACCAACTAACCAATCAAGAGAGCAGTGAAAGTTTTTTATTTTATTCCGGTCTAATCTATATTTTAATATGACAGTCGTATGCAGTCGGAGCAAGACTGACGGTCGGATGAATTATGCAATGCTTCTAACCAGACGGCTTTAATTAGCTGTACCGCACACTATTGCCAATTATGCCAACGCAACAATTAGAAAAAACGAAATCTGTTGAAATTTCATAGAAATATCCTAACTTGTATGCATTGTATATACTAAATTCAAGCTTAAAGTGTAACTCCTTAATAATTTATTTTCATACTACAAAAGAGAGGAATTTTGAGCAAAGAAACTCAGTCGTGCATGATTTAGACTTATTCTTCAAAATATTGCTTTTTTATGGGTTTGTATAGAGAAGGCTGAAACTTGAAACACAGCTGGTTAATACCTTGTTTGAGGTCATATATGAAGCAATGAAGCCCAGAAATTCGAATGAGGGCTGAGAATAAATAAAACGTGTAGAGTTCGGATATTGGTATCAAGTTTCTACAGCTCGCTCAACTAGTTCATCAATTATGGAATGCTAGTGCTTTGGACAATGAAGGGAAACAAAAATTACCACGAATAAAGTTATAAATAAATTGTAAAATCAATATGGTATGAGACTAAGCATTTAAAAATGAAAGAATAGCATAAAAAATTAACTCCACCCATATGATGCGACTCCCTTACAAAGAGTAGAGGTTAAGGTAGGGAAGGTGGGTGACAAAACAGTGACACGTTTAAATAAAAAGTCTCAGGTCAGCAGAATACAATAGATAGGTTGAGAGCAAGACTATTCAATCTGAAGCAAGAGCAGCATTCCATTGAAACTTGAAATCCTTTCTAACACAACTTTAACTAAATCATTAAACTAAAGTCAGTCATTGTTTTCTGACGGGCTACCTCAACCCCAACCAAACAAATGTACAACTTCCTTCCAAATATTGTTGATATTCCCTCCCAATTCACTATTTAAGCTCTCAAATCTTCTCAGCGGATCCCGTGAGAATAGGTATTGAGAATTTAAAGCCTGAAATTGCTCATCAATGCCTAATTGTGAGTTTAAGTAATACTACCGCTGAGATAGATCTACGAAACTGGATTTGGGAATTTGGGGAAAAAGAAAAAACAACACGCTCCATTATTTGAGCGAGATCACTACAACTCAAGTTTTTCTGAGAATTCGGGAAAGTACAATCAATTCTATGAAAACAGGTTTGCAGCTTTTTCGAAACGGAGCTAAACCGTTTCAAAAACCTTCAACATATGTTTATTGCATGTAATAGGTGGACTGTATTCATGAGCTCGCTAAATAGGTGACTAGTATCAACAATTTTATTATTGTACGTCTTAAAAAAAACATATAAAATGGTTGATGGCAAGGCTGACGATTTGAACATTGAAAAATCTGTTCAATGTCACCACTATATTGTATTTTTTTAATTCGCCAAAAAAAGCTTGGAAGGCGGCTGCGGGAGAGAAAAGTGAAGGAGATCAAGATAAATCAGCAATTCCCCCTGTCAGGAGGTTGTCTGCGAGCCTTGAAGGAGATTACAATTAGGGAAGCCGAAGAGAAACAAATCAAGCCTGTGGACAAAGTCTTTGAGTCCAAAAGGAAGCCGAAACCAAAATTTGCTTCCCGACACTTCACTCAACAACAGACAACCAAATTGATTAATCTGCATCCATTGTTCAAAATAGTGTATTAAATTCTTCTGTAATTAATCACTGCTTTCGTTTACTTAAGTGTACAAAGGTTCCCCGAACCACTACGCAAATACTTGGTAAGTTTTTTCAAAAAATCCATGGCTTGAACGGCATTCAAGCAATCATTTAAAGTACAATCTCAAGGAAATCAAAGCTTCTTTTACTGTACAGCAACCATGAATAATAATTCGTCATACAGACTAAAGCGTTTCCGACGTCGAATCGACAAAATGATGCCTGATACTTCAATAGATGAATCAATAAATGAAACTAGTTAAGTTATATCAAGCCTAAGGCCAACAGAATTTCTGATAATTTCAATATAACAAGATGCGCTTAATTAATTGGCCCTTCAGTTAGTATGTACAATATAGAGCTTAAATCTAAAATTTAAATTATTTTCTCCCAACTGAATAAAACAATGTTTGTATTGATTCTGGAAACACTCTACATAAGTCAAAAGACTAAAGGAAAGCTAATACATTAGAAAGAATAAAACATTAGCTTTCTACCACATATTACTTCACATTGTGTGATCCTGTAAAAAATAGTTGCAGGCGGAACGATTAAATGCTGCTGTACTATCTTTTTGTGCAGACCACGTAAATTGGAAGTCTGTTGGTGTCTAAATGTGCTTTTATATCCAAATGCCCAACCGCCCAGCTCGGACAAGCATATTAATCATGGCCGGAGAAGGTGCAGGAAGTCTTGTATATATAGTTCAATGATTTATTCAATCGGACAACACTACTAGGAAGTCAATTCATGTCATGTGTTTTCCCTATTGTACTCATTCAGAGGAAACCACACAAGAACTCCGAACGCCAATTCCACTCAAGCAACCACCTTTCTCAAGTACAACTGCACTTTTGGAGCATGAATACATGAGAAATTTGCACGCCCACCATCAAATATATTTGATTGTACCCCAATTCAGTCAATCCAGTAGCTGTTCAATTAAATGACGGTTACACTTTCCGAAAAAAACAAAGCATATTTTCCTTCTAATTCATAGCTGCAGTACAGTTAAGAAAAGCATTGGTACACCGCACCGCTCAAATAACTTGTATCAATTATGCACTAAGGATTCCAACCGGTAAATCAATAGAGGTTATACTTTATTTACATCAACTATTCTCAAGTCTACACTCCCCCACCCCATCGCAACCCTAGAAAGTTTATATTTGAAAGCTGACGATGAGTTGAGAGAGAGGAGCAGATTCGAAAAAATCTAATGTGAGGAAACTTGACTTAACGACTGACTAGAACGGTTATACCTTTACGCCGTCCTATCTCCCAACTACAAAAAATTCGTTCGTTCGTGAGAGAAAGCGGGGAAAAAGAATTCAACAGGTATGGGAGAGGAAGTTTCCCACATTGCCTTTCTTAACTTTTACACACTCATCCCTCACCTCGTTACGCAAACAAATCCTAGTTGAGAACTCCGCTCTAAATCTTCAACTTGAGTCTAGAAAACATTTTCTCACCAAATCTTTCACCAAAGTTCTGTCCCATTCTTTGCATTGCTTGGCAAAATTACTTGTTCGACTTCCTTCACCACAACCATTATGCATTCAAAAACTTTACTCACAAAATGTGCACGTTTAATGATTAATTTGACGTGTCAATTGATAAGCATCATCTGTGACGTCTGTGAGGCTATGAAAACTTTAGCAAAAGCGTTCAAACAAAGAATATAGAAGGAATAAGAAGGAAAAGACTGGTGACATGGTGACATTGGTTGACAAAATTGTCTACCTGATTTATTGGAGAGAAACGTGGGCTTGACGATGTCCAAAGTGGGCTTAGGTGGCAAAGCCATTAGTGACATATGTGGTGCTGGATTGGCACCCATGCTGGCCATAGTCGCTGTGGTGGGGAGCATGAGTGCAGACATTGTAGCCAACATACCGCTTGGATGACGAAGAAGAGGAGACGTCAACAGACCGGCGGCAGGTCCGGACGGGCAACAACAATTCGCTGGGAGATACAGTTTGGCATGAAACGGGGGCGGACTGATGGTAGAAGGGAATAAGAGTTCGGATTCCGTTTTGACCACTCAAAGAAAGTACAAGTCCAAGTGGAGAAAGTGTGGATTCACCCACGGAAAATGCCGCTCAGCTCAACCGCTCCAGCAATCAGCGGGCTTTCCTTTTCCAACTCCAATCCTTACCTTACAAGATCCACGATATCAGCCGCATAAAAACACAAATCTCTGCTTGCTTGGAATTCTGAACACCTATCAGTTTCTAAACTTTGTCTACTTCACGTCTTCTTTCTCACTGCTAGTAACACACTTCAACAACTCAAATTATACCTCCAACAAGATTTGACATACTAGTTCGACTACAACGAAGAAAAATTGGGATAAGTGAAAGTAAATTTGTAAGCACCGAATAAGACTGTGAACGAGTTGCAGAGAGAGAAAAGTGAAGAAGAGCCAACAAGTGGAAGAAGGATGTGTTGATAGAAGAGTTGAGGAGAGAGTGGTGTGGCTCGAATCAGAGTCGTAGGAAAACTGAGAGAAAATCAAGGAGAACGGCAAACCCTGTTTTCTTCGCCCCGACCCAAACCGAGGCGTGGCGACCCACACCGAATTTTAACTTTCTCGACTTTCTCCTCTGTTTTTCAATGCTGTCGTCCAACAACCACCCTGTCCGTGCCCGTCTAGGCAAAATGCTGGCCAGAAACAGAAACTATCGCCGCGTGCCTCATCCCCTTTCTCCAAACTCAAACTCAAGTCCACCCAGTCAACTCTCACTCTCACGACGCCTTTCTTTTCCTTCATGTCAACTCTCAGGGTGAAAGTTCGACTACTTTTCAGCTCGACTCACCTTCTTTCACTCTCAAATCATAATACCATTACCGCAAACTCAACCAATTCAACTCTCACAATTGACAAACACCATCGACAACTCAAAACAACCCAAGGAAACAAAACCAAGTCTGACTCCCAATTTTCTGCACCACCAGCCGGGCAACTTGAATCTCGGACAACAATGACGATGCAATTATTTCCAACTGGAACTGAAACGAAAAACATGTCGTGTTCGGGTCCGTATATATTCCTCGACGTTGAGGTCCTTTTTAGCCAAGAACTTGGAAACTTGGATTCTTGCTAATCAAATTACGGCAGCATGGTCGTGTACAATCTTGACTTTATTATATGTTCACTTTCCAAACTTGGACCGGCCAGACGAAGAAGGAACTTAGTCAATGCAACCGGGTAGAACATGTGTTTCGCCAGTAGTAGGTCAGAGTGCTCTCTGGATCCATACGAACAACCCAGCCCGGCGCCCGGTGTCGCAGAAAGAGTGCATTCAAAATGAAGACAACTTAACCACTTAGGATGAGCACAGAACAATAATCTCAAGGAAGCCAAGCTATACAAAACCAAAATATTGTGAGTACAGGTGAAAAGAGCCAAAACAAAAATAGCCAAAACAAAAATAGCCAAGCAAAAATAGCCAATTACAAAAAGAGCCAAAGTAGAAAACAGTCAATGTAAAAAATAGCCAAAGTAGAAAATAGCCAACGTAAAAAATAGCCAATGTAAATAATAGCCAAAGTATAATTTATAGAAAATATTTATTCCATGTGCAATACCAGTCAAGTATTCAGTCAGCGGTATGGTAAGTGTACGATACTTTTGTATGTTGGAGAATCTATTTGTAAAAGTCCTTGTATTTTCTGCGTTTTGCCAGGTGAGGTGTGCCAGCAATTAGTTGGTTTAACTCAAATTCTGTGTGGCTTTGTTCTTGTTTGAGTTTTTCACGAACTTGGGTGATGTGACCCAATTAATATCTGTTTATTGCTGAATTTTTCTCGACAAATAGTGAAAATATCGACATTCATGACATAGTCCCAGCAGTACATAGTACTTTGGCTATTTTCTACATTGGCTATTTTTGTATTTGGCTATTTTTGCTTGGCTACTTTTTGTTTTGGCACTTTTCACCTGTTACGAATATTGTGGCCTAATTTTAATACAGTCACATTTTCAAGACGTGCACGAAAAGCTTCTAAAAGCTATGGCTCGGTAGGACAGTGGTGCATTCGTCCTGTACTGTTTCGTTATTCCCAGGGTTCAATCCTTCCCTACGACCTGGTCCGAGTGAGTTTTGCCGTGTGGGTTTTTTCTCCTTATGGAATTTTCCATCTGGAAGTTTCCATCATTTCATCAATCTAAGAGCTTCCCAGCACCTGGATGGCAATCCGGACTCGGAGCCGTGTTATGGAAAGCAAATGTTGTTGATATAGAATATGTGGCCGTACCATTGGGTGAGCGTATCCGGACAAGAAACTGGCAGTATTTTTTATAAGTTTACAAAGAGCAAATCTGCATCCGATTAACTTAAGTGGAATACAAGTATTGCTTACAATCAATATAATAATTTCACCTACACATTACAATGTACAGTAGCAATTTCAATCAAAATGTGGTATTGAGAAAATTCAGCTCTGTGCCTGAAAGCTCTGAATGCTTGTTGTATTGATAGTCTCCCATTTTGATTGTTTACTGCATTGTTCACAGTTTAGAATGGTCAGCACTTTCACGTGAAGCTATACGGACTTTGAGGATAGAATGACATAATAGGAGATTCACACAACGTTACAAGTGCTTCATTTATTTCGGAGACGGGTTCGGACGCTATCTGAAGTATGATGATTGTTCTTTCGAAATTCTTTACTATATTACATTTAGAGGGATCACTCCCACGAATGCCAAACGAAAGTTATAACGTCGGAACAATGAAATAGTTAGTGTTGCATTGGTGGAAAAAATTCCATTGCCTTGTTCCTTTTGTTGAGGAAGAGATGCGGTTTAGAGGAGAAATTGGCAGTTACGTCAGTGAAGCATATTATCATGAACTACTTGTCAACAAGGTCTGTGAGGAGAATCAGTAAAGAAAGCATCACCGCAAAACGGTCAAAGGGTGATGTACATAGAGTAGACTTGGTCGTACACTCAACGAAAAGAGAAGACATGGAATGCTAGCTCGGCAAAACAGTGATCTCAACCGACAGCCAATTGAAAACCCTCAACGTGACAGGACTCACAAGTCTTAAATTCTTTTCCTCTTCCTAAGAGTTACTCTTTCAACATTTCTACATTTTCACAACCAAACAACAACTCCGAATTCAGTTCCTCTTTCTCCAACACTACTGCTCCCTACTCCCTGCTTACACAACAAAATCTTGAACCAATACAAATTGGGTTTCCCTTCTCTTCCAACACTTCATTCACAATCTTCTTCATCACTCATTCTCCTTTCAATGCATTCATTCTAAATTCCTTTTAAATTCTTTCTCTGTAACAAAACAACAATTTACATATAATTCCGACACAAACTTTAGTACCCGCATTGGGAGTCCACCTAATTCAATACGAACAAAAGTGCCACGTTATCATAGATCATACGTACATAAATTGCATAATCGAGATGGTCTCCATCGTCATTCTGCTCTCATCAAGGTCCAATCCCTTTAGTTCCTCCATGCAATATTCCATAAACGAATTATCATCCTTAAAAAATTAAAATTATACTGCGAACCCGACCTACTTTTTTCGTATATAATGGTATGAGGACATGGTATATTGACCAAACAAAATTAGTACTGTCTCCTGTGAGGAAATATTGACAACAGTGCCGTCAGACAGAGAGCTGGCGAGTTCAACACAAAAGTGAGGAAAAATCCACTCTCTTGATTTCATTTAAAGCTTTTGAAAAACTTTCAACCGTCCCAAATTACAAGTTCCAAACTGTACAAAGAAAGTTCAACTGACATTTATTGCTTATTTGTCAAAGGGTGTGAGGAAGAAGGCAACGAGAGCTATTGATCACGAGGTCAAGTCAGTTATGCAGCCTATCTGACCAGAAAGAAACGAAACTTCACACACGAGTATCCTTCATCTAAGAATCCATCCAACTTCTTTGTTACTAAAGACTTGTTGGCCACCAAATTCACATGGAAGTTTTAGAAATTCAATGGACTTGCTTAAATGAATATTTTGTCCGACATTGGCAGAATTGTGCCAAACTGAGGAAAAAAACTTTTACAGGCCTGGTTGGAAATTGTCACCGCCAAATTAAATTTGATTTCACAATGATGATGAGGAGAATGAAAGAATGCACAGCAATGCTCTTTAGATTGGATAAAGTCAAAGTGATGCAGAAGAGTGATTAGTGATACTCTGTGATACGGTGGTGAAAGCGGGAGAGACTCCCCCTCGTCGTGCTTCTAAGAAACATGTCATGTAGGTGGTCTAAATGCAGGAGGTGTTGAGGAGAAAACTTCTTATTGTAAAAACAAAATAAGCGGAAGTCTAAGAAGGTATCCAAGTTGAGGTGAGACAATACCACGACTTAATAACAAATTATATCTGCACCAGTTCAGAGTTTGAAAGAAGTTGGGCCTAAATGAAAATATATTGGTTGTGGTAAATGCCATGCAGAGAAGAGTTTCTCATATACCGGTGGCCGTCTTTCCCCTACCTTTTCCAGTTCCTAGCTGCTCACAATCTCCGCTGGTTCGTAAGTGAAGGAAGCATCAGGTTTAGCAAAAAGCTAGTAAACTCAAATGTGTATGAAGAAAGAGGAAGAAAGAGAAAGCGACTCATTCATGGCACCATTATTAAACGGAAAATACATAAGGTACACAATTTCTCTCGAATCTCATACATCAAGTCAGACACAGCCTCCTTCTACTGGCAATACTTTCCCATTACCTTTATCTACAATTTTCATAAAGACTGATAACTTAAATGTCCATTTTCATTATGCCTCTATGTGTCATCCTCCCAGCTCTAACACACGAGCTCAAGTTTTTTCAACCGCGTCCTAGCACGTACATAACTAACGATGGCTTGTATGCCAGTCCATCACAAAAAGAATTCAGAAAATATTAAACTTGGCCAAGAAGGGAAAAGCTAACTCGTTTTGTCCAATGAGCCTCACCTGGTAACCGTACTCGGCTTGTTTGTTTTTGGGATCTGTCGCTAGGTAGGTCAGACCACGGCGGCTTGACAACCTTATTTATTGTTATGTATTTGTTAGCGTATTCACGGTGGGTTCAATAGAAGTTTTAGCACGAGAGAAACCAAATGTATCCGTAAAGGGAAAATTGTTGATTTTCAACTTGGGTGACAACCATGCTAAAATTAAAAATTTTGAACTAAGCACTTTTGTACAAAAATTGAAACTCTACATTCAATTCTGAGCAAAACGAGTGGCTATAATTTTCCTAGAGACAGACAGAGCCAAAGTTATTCTACTTTTTACAAAAAGCTCAGTTTTGAACCTACGAAATTGTATACTAGCAATCAAAATTTTCAAGAATAGTGCGTTTCTCAGAACTTATATTTGCTCTATACTGAATGTAGAGTTCAAATTTTTGTACAAAAGCGCTTACTTCAAAATTTGTAATTTTAGCATGGTTGTCACCCAAGTTGAAAATCAACAATTTTCTCTTTACGGATACATTTGGTTTCTCTCATGCTAAAACTTCTATTGAACCCACCGTGAATACGCTAACAAAGATATAACAAATAATAAGGTTGTCAAGCCGCCGTGGGTCAGACCAAGACACCTTGACGACGGCGCATAGGATTGTTTGAAATACCTTGGGTCAGACAGCACGATTTGGTGTGCCAGGGTCTGACGGTTTTGTTGATGTTGAGCAGCTTGGGTAACAACCATACAAAAATTACAATTTAGAGACATGAGATCTTGTACAAGAAATCGAACTCGGTTCCAAATGCCTCAAATTACTCGTGATAGAAAACTACTTGTATTATTTGAGCCTGGCTTACAATCCTATGTTTAAAACAACATTGCGTGTCAATGAAAATTTGTGTGAGACCCAATCAGTCCTAACAACATAATCCCAACCATTCCTTGCGCACTGGGTTTATGACTCGAATGAAAATTGTTTGGTTTCTAATGAAAGTAGGCAACTCCTTGGATTTTCGCGGAAAGTATTTAAACTAAATCCTCATATACTGTGAATAGGAAGTGCAACACCAGCTTAGTCTTAGTTGGATGTGCCCGTATTATTCACAAAGTAGGACAACCATCTCTGTAAAATCTTGAAGACTAAACCCAAAGTTGGAATTAAATGAACAAAACGTGCTTAGGGTTTCCGTCCTCCACCGAAATGCATACATAGCCTGAGTTGGGTTGGGTTCAGGTGGACATGTTTTCTACCTTGGTTCCTATTTTCTAATTTTAATCTCAGCTCCATTATAAAATGAGAATTCCCAAGCCATTTACTGGAGGTAGAGTCAAATACTCCATCGTTCCTTATGTCAACATGGGTCGGTGATGGAACGAAAGACTGCCGCAAGCTCCATGAAAATACATGCACGTATTTCTCCTCCTCGAATTAAAAACACATGAGGTCTACAGACTAGGGAATGCGAATAACCATACAACTGTAAAATTAAGTTTTACTAGCACAACCCGATTCCGTTTCCTTTCTATTAGAGAGATCCAAGAGTTGGGGAGTCTGACGTGAAACTTTTTCATACAAAAGCAATTGGCATGATAAGGGGGATAGGAAGCAAGAAGGACCCCCAGTCTTTTCACTCTGCTCTTTAGTCTCCACCAAACCGTTTCTCTAAGCTTTCTCCGTCTCTCTCTCTCTCTCTCAGCTATGAAACTTTGCCCTGCCAGAATAAAAATAGTATCTTAGCCCGAATACATGCTTTAGTTGGAAGATCTACTCGGAACAAAACTCTTCTACATGTACGCTCTTATTGCAACAACAGGCCAGCAATTCCTCACTATATGTACATCGGAATGAACAAGAAAAGAGAAAGAAAACGAGGAATAAAAACATTCCAATTTAAAAATTTTGCCAAAGGAAATTACTGAATTGCATCAGCCAATTACGGAGAGCATGTTTCTGGGAGCCTAGGAAGATTACCTAGTCAGGTAGAGATCTCCGAGGCTTATTTTAATTTGGATGACGTCCTTAAGACTAACAGGGTCACGAGAAATCGTACTATAAAACCTGATAGGCAATTACTTCCAACTACTCTTTGAGCCCCTTTGGACAACCTCTTTTTCTTGCGCCTTCCTCCGCTCTCTTCAACCCCGGTGAAGGAATACTCCCACTCCCTCAATTCAAATGAAAACAAGACAGGCACGGCATCATACTTCAACACTCAAATTATACTATCTCTCAAAATCTACATTTGACCTGTAGATGACTCATCATCAACATACACAGAATTAACTTTTTTAACAGTCCTGGGCCAGAAAATGACTTACATTTAATGACACCAGGGAGTAATACTTTCTCATCTCTCGGTCATAATTGCTTGCATTTATACAAAATAATGGTGTTCGAATTAACTGCACTCTTTAACTGGAAGCATCAAACTAAGCTAGGCTGAGCCTGCTACGCATCCAATTATTTCTTCTTATGGTCGGAGCATTCAAACGAGCACAAAAGTCTATAAATGTGATTCGGAAATAAAATGAGTTCCTAGCGGCACTTCGCTTGCCTTAATAAATTCAAATGAAGGCTAAAAATATTAATTGATTACTGGTACAGTGAATTTAGAAGTCAGACTGGTCAAATTAGCTACTATTTCTTCAGAACACAACATATTGCAACCGATCTTTCGAAACTAACACTCCATCGATTCTCTCCGCCCAAATTGCTCCTTTCTAATAGAATCCATTAGGTTTCGACCCAATTGCTTTGTCCTGACGCACTCTGTCAGAAAGCGTTTTGACTGACCAACCCAGTCAGTCGTCTATTATCCGTCCCATGTTCTCGCCTCTCGAGCAATACATCAAATTCCGAGTCACAGCTTCAATGATTGCATTTAGACTTCTAGACCGTAGGGACGGCTTTCACTCATCCTTATCACATATTTTATAATCCTGATCGAATCCGCAGCGCATGGATGCAATGTGCATTAAGATATGACGCCGTGATGGCGTGATGTTGTCCATCTGTTCAAGTCGTACATAGTCCAAGTCTAGGAAAGGTTGATCTGTTTGATGTATAGGAATTAACTCAATTTGGTGTTGTGGTCTCGTCACATAAATTCAGAGTGAGAGTCGATAGCTCTTTCCGCACTAAAATGATTAAATATGTATACAAACTCCAAATCCTACTAGGATGGATCCCATCACCCAAAAGCAAAAAATCAACCTGAGAAATAAAGCTTTGCTTTGGACTTGAAACGGGCAAACAGAGGATGTCTTCTTGCTCTCAGACTGTCCTGTGAAACTATTAGCCGAGTGGGATTCCATGCATTCAAATAAGCGATTTTTCCCTGTCGTCCAAAGCAAGACTAGCTACGATGTCGTATCGTGCTATACACAAACATTTACTTACCTTACGTCTTAAGAGCTGATAATATACTACTCAGATTGACACAGGGAAAAGGAAGAATCCTGTATACACTGTACATACCAATGTTTAATCTAAGGTATGGACAGACATTCTACTACAGTAACTGCAGACCAATTTTGAAATACAAGACAATATTGCAAAAGTTTGGAGTTAAAATGGCTAAGGTTGAGTTGAAAGAGACGAGATGGGTAAGGTAGATAAATGTAAATTCTCTTTACATAAGCTAAATCCAGAATAATTTCTAAGCTTCCTTACAGAATTCACATTAACAGATCAAAGAGAAGCGAGTAGAAAGCACTTCTTTTCATCACTCCTCCTTCACTTCCTTCATCCTTATCCCACCATTTCGTTCCAAAAAGCCAGAGCAAATCCCTTTGCATCCTCTACAACTTTTAGTCTTGAATCAAGCATAATTTGGAGCGCTTAAACCATGACTGTTTCATTTTCTCTCTTTCATATATTCAGGACAAAATTTCACTCCGCTTTATTCCTTCCTTCTACAAACACATCACAACTTTCATTTGTATCGTCCAACTGTAATATTTAAGGCAACTTATGGCTGCATGTTTTTACTACCTTCCTCAACGCTAGGTCTAGCGAATTGACCTTTACACTTAATATCATACTGACAAAAAGAAGGAATCTGTAAGATTTACTGACGCATTTGGTATCCGCATGACTTCCGTTTCATTTAAACAACTCAAGCGAACCGTATATTTTAATGACATTACATATGAGAAAATTAAAAAAAGTTAAACTTACTACTCGTATCCGGTTTGGACTGACTGTTCGGCGATGTAGCCCAATTAACTTTCATTTCCTGAAAATCAAAAACGCAATTAGTTTAGTGTTTCATGAATAATGGTAAAGCTCTAATTTATACACAGTGGATCTTAAGTAGCACATACATTAATGCCTTCAATGAATAATCTAAAAAAATTTATGAACAAGGACCAGTATCAGTTTTCAAGGCTTGGAATTTTGCTAATTTAGTTGCAGACAACTGATCAATCCCACCGCACATTAAATTTGATGCATACGACGCCTGAGAGACTGGCAAACAATTCCCAACAAGAATCAAACGACGCTGTTCTTACTTTCCCCTTGACTAATATGGTTACGTTGGCCTTAGTCAAGCTCTTAGGCATGACAGTAAATTACGTATTGTGTTCATTAGAAGTTGTAATAGAAATTTGTTTCCGTGAATATTTTTAGTTGACTTTCCCAACGTCATGATTAACATATTATTCATGGGTCAGCGTCTGCGTCATAGTTTACTATATGCTGTCCTTGGGCGGGCGGCACGAATTTTGTGAAAAATCACAGCCAAAAGTAAGCAAGATGGATTCGTTTCAATTAGCAGTACTTCTTCATCATCCAATTCTCGAGTCAAGACCGAGGCCCAAATTCGAAAATTACTTACCTGAGTCCCAATAATGAATACTTCATCAGACTCACTTAGTTGGCATTGGGAGTCCTGGTGAGGTCAGCGAAATTAAATACTTTTTGCATGAAAATAGCAAAAATATGAAAAAAGGGCCACGGTCTTGCCTCGGCAAAAGCATTTGTGACAAGACCGTTCATGTCTAGAGTTCAGAAACCAACTCCAGCTCACTGATTTTTCACAAAAAATATCGGCCATAAGGTTACAGCAAAGGTCAATTCGTTGACAGGTGGCCAACGAAGTGTGTGGTGCAAATAAATAATTTTAAAAAATAAAATAAAAATGGCACCGGATAACAGATTTGATCACCACCTTGTCAAACAAAAACTAAATTAGGTTGCCACGGTGGCACGATTTTCCAAACAATTGGCTACCACCCGCCCTTAAATGATATTCTTTGGAATAAATCAATTCGCATCCACAAATGCAACCGTACGTGATACCGTATACGCTGTGCTAGACCAGTGCATAAATCTTGGACCCATGTCCCATAGTACTTACAGAGTGAAAGTATGTAATATACAGCAAATTTGAAGTTCGCCAACCCTCAATAAACACAACGGTCGATCAAAATAATTTAGTTGAAAAAATGCTAGACCTTAGCTTAACTATGAAAGACCTGTGCTTCGATTAATCATATAAAGAGAGAGTGTGTATTGCTCAGAGCTGGTAATAAAATTTGGAGGAGTTTGCTAGCAGACGTGCAAGAACTCACATTCATGTCCTTATGTGTATAATACGTATTAACTGCAGGGGGAAAGTAGCAACGCAACAATTTGAAAAGAAACGCGAGAGTGGATTCCCAACATCTTAGACGGGGGCTGCGTAGGAATGGAGAGTAATTACAGACACAATGAAATAAGAAAGATAGTTTGGAGCTCTCGTAAGTATGCTTATGCCTTCCGGTTGATTCTTTGTATTAGAACTCAAGTGAGTATTTTGGGTCTTGTCGGTTTGGGACACAAAGAAGAAACAAAAGAAAAAACATATGATAAAATGAGAAAAAAAGAGAAGCTTTACTAGAATGCGGCCAGCTTCTCTACCCAACAAAATTATACGTCTTAAATCTCCGGGACACAATCTAGAAAAACAACTATAGAGAACGAAGAAGGGGAGATGAAAGAGCTTCGAGAAGACTTAAAAGAGCAGAACTTAGGCTGCGGACAAAAAAATTCGCTCCACTTCCTAGCGGCTATCGAAACAATTCAAAGATACATGTCCACATTGCGCCAATGAGAATGAGGACTTGCCCCACTTTCACCCAAATATTCTCAAAAACCAACTACAACGGCTTGGCCACACGATATTTAGAAACTTAAATATTTCAGTAACTAATGTTTTCAACGTTAGCACCTTCCTCAAACTTAAGTAATTGGTTAGAAATGGACAGCATATTTTTGAATCCTGTCAGCATTGTTAACTTGTTATTAAATGCTGGAAAGTCAACCAACCAAACTATCTGGGAATTCTGACCAAATGTTATTCTCAAAGCTTTGAACCAAAATCCCAGTAGCACTTTTGCCCGAAATTAATTCTAGAAAAGTTTCTCGTATGCTCGACTAACAAGTGTTGGAGTCATAGTCGCTTAACAATAACAAAAACATTAGGTTTTCCAAGATGTCCATATAAAGAGTGTGTAGCCCTCTGCATCGCGAGATTCTACAACATGGAAAAAATTATAACTCAACTCTCCAATATAGAAATGCATAGAGCACTCCATTCCAGGATTCCAGCACTGTCCTTAAAAATTCTTTCTTTTTATGTAGAAGTTTGGGTACTTTCCATAGTTGTCCGCACTCCGGAGTGGAGGAGTGGAGGAGTGCGCACTCCGCGCTCCCGGGAGTGCGGAGTGCGGAGTGGGAGTGGGAGTGCAAGACTTTTTTGGAGTGCGGAGTGGGAGTGGAGG
>JAQGCM010001363.1:0-15702 GCA_034699705.1 Hymenaphorura dentifera | reverse complement strand
TACGCTAATTTTGAATACCCCCAGACGAAGTTTTTTAAATAACCTAATTCGTTTGTCCAATATGATCTTCCCCGAGTGTTTTTTTGCACCACCTCGGGTCTTACCTCCGCCTTAGCGGTAACTGCTGGAAGTTTAAATTGGAACTGATAATCTGGCCAAAAATGCAACGCCAAATTTCCAGGACGATTTCTGCCCAAGCCAGGCTCGAGCTGATTTTTTAGCAGAAGGCCGACCAAGCCCGATTTTGCTTAGCTTTTATTTGACACAATGCCCATATCTAGGCATTGTCACACAAAAGGCAGGCGAGTGCAGTGCGAGCTGCGAGGAGTGAGTAGAGAAAACTCAGTCGTCGTCCGATAAAAATCTCCGGGTTTAGGACGTATCCTTATGATAGGTTTGGTGGGCGCATTGACACAAACATATTCGGTTTTCTGAGAATTTTTCTAGTAAATAAAATATGATGGCTAAATGAATTACCGTTGCCGATCAGTTCTTGATGCCAAATACGCTTAAGCTTGATTTTTGCTTGTTTATTTTTCTAGAAAAATAGAACGGTTGAATCAAAGTAATGGAATTGACAGACCTGTGAAATCGCGTTACGAGGATAGCTTTTGCAGGAAGAGAACTCTGGGGAAGTGGGAAACTGATCTTCCATTAATTCGACTTGCATTCCCAATCGTTCTATTCTAAATTATTTTTTTCTATCTTTTTCATCAAAAAAATAGTCAGGTTAAGTTGGGCAAGTTAGAATTTCAAAAGATGACATTTAATTTGAATTTGACTAGACTCAAAAGTCCGATTCCAAGCAATTGAATCAGTCTTTATTGTAAGTGGTTCTTTGAATTTTAGATTAACGCATAACAACATCCGGAAAACAAAATATAAACTGAATTCTTGTTCATATAAATTAAATCAATCCGACCCATACCAGACCAACTACCAAACTGATGTTTCCGTTAGAATTTGGATCAACGAAATGAAATGTGTAAGAAGTGGGGAAACTGATACTGGTGGTGAAATCCCGTTGCGTCAGAGAGGACTAACAAAATTGAGTTGTGAAAGTTGTGAGTCCACATCACAAGGATGCGCCACAATTTCCTTTTCCACTCTCTTTCTCCTTTCCAAAGAGAAAGCATCGGACGATATCCCGGCTTTCCTTATTTTCAGGCTTCGGTCTTTGTTGTTCACCAGAAGCCGAATCGGGTGTAATTTCAAATCCCTCAGATTTACAAATTGCACTCCTTCTGACGACTCACTCTACTTAGGCGCAAGAAATAATATGTGCAGAAACAAGTTTTCCAATCAAGCTCTTCTGCAAACAAAGATGTTTATGACCCGTTAGTTGAAAATTTGTACGTAACTCCGAAGGCTGTTGAATATAATGTCTCTGCGATATTCTTAGCTCCATTGGTTTTGTAATTAAGTCAAATTTATTACAGCTCCCTTTTGATTGATATCTTGATCAGATTCTCAGAAACTGCACAATATAGCGTTATGTCAAGACTAATAATTCGTTGTACCGTCTTAAAACTTCAAAACTCAACTCTGCGGCCCAGCCAGGTTACTTAGTTGGAAAAATTCATAACATCATGTCAACAAGTTAATCAAAAATATGAATTTCAAACCTCTGTTCACTTCATCTCTGTACAAAATTAAGAACTCTCATATTTTCCAGCTAGTAGCAATATTTCACAATATCGCCCCTAACGTCCCACCCCCGCTTCTAAGAATAATTAATTAATCGGCGAATTTTCGTCTGACATAAATTCTACAGGACAAGAGCTTCAGCACGTTCGCAGGCTTCAGATTTAATCTTAGTTTGCTCGTTGGATACAGGCGCTTGGGCATGCTTAAAGTTTCTAATATAGATCTAGAGTGTCCAAGACTTGCTTTACCACAATACAAGGGATACTATATAATCAAAACATTAAAGTTTTATGCAGTTTGTTGATAATGCGCAGTACACAGTATTAGAGGAACGTTTTGCAATCGAGGACAACAGCCGTAATTTAATTATTACTACCATTTTCAACGAATTTGCTTAAATTGGTTCGATCAAATTTGATCGTCGGCCGATAGAAAGTTCTTCAATATTGCATCACAACCTATATTTTGTCGAAAATTCGAAAAATGCAAAATTCGATACGTCCTTTGATTTGATCCATCGGATGGGATTTCTATTGGGTTGAAACAAGTTTTAGTATATGTTTCTTTCATTTCAATGAAACGCAACTCTGACTGGGATGCAATAATTGGAAAGGAACTGAGGACATTTGGAAGCTCAAATAGAAATCAATTCTATATTTGAAAGCAACGTTTACCTAGAATGGTCCACGATACTAAAAAGTACTAATGAATAGGGCCTTGTCAGAAAATAACCATTCCGTCGAATAATACTGGCCTGCAAGAGACCAGGGCTGGCATTGTGGGATAAGCCAGAGACGTCTAGTTATTGTTATAAAATGAGTAAACTTCCGCAATATTGTGCAGTTTAGCTCTGATAACCCAAAGTGTGCTCAGAAGTATGAGTCTTTCGGCATCTGACTGCTCATGAGAAATACGAGAAATGGATGTTCTTGAAGTTCTTGTGGATTCCGCTATTCTTTTATTGGTACAGCGACTCCTTTGGGCCATCATTAGATGCATTCATCTGGAAACTACTTTGTTCTCAACATAAATAAGGCAGACTCGACTCTCCTCTTGGTCCGGCCTTTGATATTTAGTCTTGATAAAACAGTATTAATCGATTTTTGCAAAACTTACATTGCCAGAAATCCCTAAGGTACAAACATCTCTGTTCAAAACACTAGTTTGGACTGAAACATTTTTATTCTTTTAAGGAATTTCAAAGCATTCTATGATTTGCTGTGGGGAAGACAATTTGACCCAATCTGCAGAGTGATTGCATACTAAGTCTGCACCTTGCACCATAGCATGAAATTCAGCTGACGATTACGAAATGGCTTCTTGAACGCTTTGATAAAAACAAGAAATTCTCACCTTCACGAAACGGTGGTTGATTGCTGAGACCTGACGAAGTATTGAGAGAAGTTGGTGCTGAAAAAGACGGCTGGCTAGTGGCAGAGGAATATGAAGTTGTAAAATCATTCTGAGAATTGACAGGCGAGACTATGAAAATGGCCATGAAGAACGTGAGGTAGAAGATGAGCAAGGATGATTTGGAGAGTGAACCGATTTGGCTTGAGAATGATGATGGGTGGTGATGATGAGGTGTGGAACAACTCGAGGATGCGGGAAGCATTGATGACCAAAACGGGCAATTTGGCAATGGAGGAGTGGGGAAATTCTTGATTCTTGACCTATGATGAAACTCATTTGCACTGGAAGAACACTCAACATAGTTTCCAGAAGTCCGACTAATATTATTTTCGTTACAAGATCTAGTATTAGAGAGTATTGAGGATTGAGCGAATGAAGTTGAAGAAGATGAGGAAGCAGGAGGCGTAGAGTAGAAGGTATTGTTGGCATTGGCGGTGATGGTAGTGGCGGTGGCAGTAATGGAAGAAGTACTTCGTCTGTCTCCCATCTTCCCATGCCCTTGAGCGAGTCAAAGAGCCAAAGAAAATATTAATTTACTAGCAAGGAATGGGTCCATTATTTCCAAACTACTTTTATGTCATGGTGCTCTGAGAGTATGTCTACTCTTCTTTCCCCTTCAACTTTTGAGTGGATGCGTGAGAAATGGACACGTTTGATATTTGAGTTTGTCATGTAAGTAAACAGAGGACTTGTCTAAACGACTCTGTTTCACTTTAATGGCTCGGTGCAATCGAACTGCTCCAGGTCTGCTGGTCGGTCACATCAGAAATGTCAGGGGGATTAGGTTTCGGTTTTCTCTGGACTACCTCAAATATGTACTGTCGACATTTGTGCAAGGCTGGGTTTCTGATCCAGTTGGCGCTGTGAGCTTGTCACCATTAATTGGAAGACTTTGAAATATACTCACAGAGCATTCCTTCACATTTTACGTACGTTTGAAGTTTGCAAATCCTGATTCGTCGAATTTGAGAATAGTTTGCATGCATACTTTTGTGCCTGTTGTATTTTATCATTGGGTAATTTATTCAAATTTGAATTATTTCTGGCTAACTGCGAATAAATGCGTTTCTTCCGGTTCGTTTGAGCCGCAAGTGACATTTTTTAATTTCGAGATGACACATGCAAAGTAGAAAGTCAGCGGCACGACAGACGCTGAGAATGTGCTTTTATATTTAAAGGAAAGAGATAGCAGCTGCTGCTGGTATGCTTTCTCCTCTCTGACAGCCTTCAAATAAAAAAGCCAAAAATTCCAGATGGACATGCATGACGGAGAAAGCGAAAGAAATTCTTTTCAAGTTTGACTCGACTCTCCCGAACCGAATCAGAAGTGAAGGAAAAAATGAATTTCATTTACATAAAGTAATAAATGATGCAAACATGAAGGGAGATAGTGGAAAACAGGGAAAAGCTTTTTGGTCGTGTGGGGTTTGGATTTGGCAAAGGCAATGCGGTTCCACTAACTAGATTCCAAATTCGGTTTCAGTCGAACCAACTGGTCTCTTTCGTTCGTAAAGTCCATTCCTAGAGTTTGTGTCTGAGGTTGACTGTTGATAAAATAAATGAGGTTTGAGTCTTTGAGAGTCACTCTGAATGATTTATGATTCATTAGAAGAAAGTTGAACTTTCTCCCGTCCACGTCCGGTTCACTCCAACCGTGTGCAGCACTCTTCACTTTCCACCATTCTGGACTTACTTTTTGTATCACAAGTGTCCAAAATCCAAGTCTGTGAATGTTAAATCCGAATATGTAACATATGTGAGAATGAACGTGATTAAATTTAAGCCGTCCATGCACATGAGTTCTCTCTCATGCTTAAATACTTTGTGTGCATTATGCAAGAAGAACTTAACTAATGCCTGCCTGCCCTTTCGTGACAGTTTGTAAATTAGCAGGGCGAAAAGTTGAGAGCCACTTCAAACTATGCATACATGGGTTTCAGACTTGAAAATTAATGAGCGAACTAATCATTCCTTCCTTCTTCTTTTCGGAGCCATCTAACTCATCTCAAGAGCCCTTCATTCCAAACTTAGCTAAAAGTATCTCAAGGGGCAGCAGCAGTGAACTCAACCTTACCTAGTTTTTAGTCAAGATTGCCATCCACTTTTCAAATTGCACTTTTGCGCTGAATTGTGGGTGCTGGCATTATTAGATAACTTTTGGCTTTTTGAACTTACGAAGCAGATTACTCTCTGAACTGACAAATTGACTCTCAAATAAACAACTACTTTTAGGTAATTAATTTCGGATTACCATTCTACACTTTAATTGTCCATCTGCGGGTATCTTCTTCTAATGTCATCAGATACTTTGGTAAAGTCATGAGAGACCGAAGCAGTCGATTACATCCTGTCCTTGTCGGAGCATACTTCCTGTAAATAAAAGTTGAATTAGGCATTTTGTTACACAATTCCATCAAAGCAAGATTCCTAAACTAATTTTATAGAAAAATTGCATTTCACACAAGTGTCATTTCGCAAGGACAAGGCCGGCAAACTGTACAATTTCATTTGACAATTTACGGTGTATGATGCGGGATTGCGGCGCGGTGGCACATTTTGTAACTTAAAAGTTCTGCTTCAGAAGGATTTTGTAGAAGTTCAAAAATTTTCAATACTTATAATACTCCAAAATCAGATTTTGAATTATTGTGCTCGCTCGAGGGTTTACGTCATTTTGTCGTTTTGTAAACAATCGGCTGAGACGGACGTTCTAGGAATAAAGATGAGGTTTAAGTTTCCAACAAAAGGAAACCACTACAAATCAACTCGACTCACGCTCCATTTCTTTGAGGTTTCCATTTGATGTGGTCTACAACTTTTTTCAAACCCTGCACCACACTCTCAAACTTGTTTATCCTTCCTTGTAGTTACAAAACTTTGGTTTCGATTCATTCAAACACTTGACATTTTTGCCTAAATTTTCGCACCACTGAACGAACGTTGGCTTCCCACATAAATTCTATTCAGTCCACTTCACCTACAAAGGAAAAGTGAGAGAAAGTTTGGAGGAAAGTTCACCGGGACGAGAAAAGAATATATATTCAAAAATCCCGTCGTACCCACAAAGAATAAATTGTGAGCCGAAGTTGACTAGATTGGATTAGATGACATTGTGGATGCAATTAGATTTGATAAACACTCGAGGCTGCTGGCGTAAAATGACAAAAGGGGACGGGTGGAAGAAGAGAGGAAGTTTGAAAGCAATTTCTATAATGGGGTCGGTCGACCTAAAATTTTGAAGCTTTAGTGAGACGTCCAACAGAGAAAATGAATGATAGATGATGATCCAAGCCATACTGTCTTATTGGCCGGATGTCTTTGTATGTTAGCCGCTTGGTTCCAGAAAACACATTTTGGGACTCCAAGAGAGGCAGAGGAAAAAAGTAAGGAAGGCACTTGAGGGAGAAAATGCCAGAGAGGAAAACAAGTTCTTGGGAATGAAGAAAAATAACACGCTGAAATGCACAATAGTGCTCACCTCATATCTCTTGTCTCCTTTATTCACTTTCCTCGCAAAAACTCTCTGACAGTTTATTTACACAAAACTCATGCCGTTCCCCAACCTGAGCCTGCCTTCCAACACAAGTCAAGATGTTTTTTTAACCGTACATAGAGAACCCCATTCAATAACAACTATCTCCTCATTTAAAACCCGTATATCCTTCATATTTTCATGGCATTTCAAATAAATCGACGGATGACAACATGTGTGTGCAGGTTCCCGAAACTGCCATTTCTCTGACCAACAGCAGCCTCTGCTCCTCGAATTTGCTGATAAGTTGGCAAAATTTGGCAGTGATAAATAAGGGCGTTAAAAGCCTCTTTATTTCCCCTCAAGGTTCTACCAAGTTCTGCCTGGTTAAAAACATTCCACTCCATTAGTTATAGTCAAGAGGCATGACGTTTTAACTTTAAACCTTTGGGGTGCTTGGAGATTTGTGTGACTTGAAGAGTTCATTGAGCCTGTGGTGTTTTCGCTTCACTTTTTGAAAGTATTTGTCACGGTCGATTAGAGCAAACAAAATTACTCGTCATGCAGTTATGTTAAAAACGAAAATGTTGTTTGAAAAATTATTTTTGAAGAATTATTATAGGATAGTTTAACTTTAGATTCAAATTTGTCCTTATGCTGATTATGGCTGGATTGATCACATACATAGGACGCGAGTAGTAATGTAATTAAATGAGAAACTAGCAAACTAGACTTGCTTAGAGTTGCAGACAACAATGGGAGCCGACAGAAAAAGAACAGTGTCAGAGTCGGTAGAACTCGGTAGATAAATAAATAAAATTGAAACTGGACGCTCCAAATGAAATCGACGGTGAAGAAAGTTGTGAAACAAAGGTCGTGAAACGAAAATCAAATAATCCAGAAGCGCTTAGTTTTCCCCAAGGTACAAGAACCTGCTTTGAGGTAATGTATTTGTTAGGAACAAATTCAGACACACACAGTGGGCTGGCAGTGGAAGTATTCTCGCTACAATTCCACCAAGCCCAACTTTGTTAGACGATTGCGTTCTACTAAATGTTGGCCTGCACTGCTCACACAGACAAAGGTGGGTTTGAGTCGTCCAAGCAAATTTAGCAAACTGTGAAAGGCTGGCTGGGCAGGCCTTGTTCGTAGGACTCTAGTAATGTCTTCAACTTCAGAATGAGAATAGATACACTACTCTCCTCCATTTTCTTCTTCTTAGAGTAAATGTTGCGTAAAAGGAAGAAGAGTGGATTCATTCGAGCTTTCTCTAGTTCTTTTTTTCTCTGTGCAAAATCTTGTGAAAAGTGCACTTCTTCCAATTCAGTAGAGATAAGAGTGAGAACAGAGTCCTCCGCCCATGTAGTCATGCATAATATCTTCCTCCCCAAACCTTAAACTCTGTGGTCGGAGCTTTTATATTCACATTTAAAAAAACTAGTTCTTGTTGAACAATGGTTTTATTAACCATAGACACTATAAAGGAAGTGACTAGCACAAGATATTATTAAGTTTTGAATGTCCAAATCCAACTTAACGATGATCCATGAAAAAAAATCGATGTTGACAATGGATTCTGTCTTCCCTTAGTCATTGTCAAGATCTTTGAAATTTTTTGTCTCTCTCATCAACTGCGTTTCAAAGCACAATTAAAATTTTTATGTCACGACTAAAACGACTATGAAATTTGAGTCAGACAGAAAGCTCAGCTAAAATTTACATCTAGTCCATAAACTACTTCTCATTTTTCATATTTGATGTGCAAAATTCCTTCCATTGGGCCTCTAATTTGGACACAAATTCTTGTCTGACTTTCACTACTTTACTTTCAAGGAGTGTACATATATCATGTGTCAAATTCTAATAACAGACTCGAAATGCCTATTGACCTTTGAAATATCTGAAATTAAGATTGATTCATAAGGCTCTGAAGAGAAAAGAATTCGACTTGTGAACTAAAGACAAAAGCTTTCCATAAACGCTGTAGTAAGGTTGAGATAAAGTATAAGGCAATTCAAGTGGAATGTGAAAGATCCCATTTGTCCAACTTTGTTCAAATTGCCAATCTTTTTTCCCCTCTCTTAAACTTCATTCCTACGAAATGAATTTCTTATTACTTTTACTAGGTACCACATGCATCACATGCATGATTTCTTACTCTGAGCTTCACACTGCTACTTCATACTACAAGACTAGTAAGCACTTTTTTGCTTACAATTTTGGTGGACCGTTTTGGTCTTTAGTCCCTCAGTCGCTTTACACTGTACAGTGTTTGCGAGAAATCAAGTGTTTATACATTACTGGCACAGTAGACCGGTAAATCTAATTAAGCGAATCTACAATTCTTGACCTGAAAAATTTATACAATGAATATGTGAACAAATAATTTGATTGTTACCCAATCGAGCAATGTTCTAATATGCCAGGAGGGGGGAGGGGGGTTGGGGGCGTAGACAACCAAATTTTGGCGAAGTTGATATACAATGCGATAAAATTGTTCAAAATACAATTTTATGACGTGTCTACATTTCACTACTTTAAGCGATTGGACAGGGTTGTAAGTTGTTTCTTGAAGTATTGGAGGATGGGAAAGGAATATTCATTGTAAATGGCGAGACTATTGAAATTCGCAGTTAGTCCAACCATTCTCAACTTTACATTGTGTAAATACTATAGCTTATACTCAAGGTATGTAATGTACCCTGTCTTTCTGTAAGAACAAAGGTTATACAAAAATCTGTGATGCCTTTTTGAGTAATGTTGTTAGAATTTGATTATTACAGTTTTTGATGCAAGAATTTGTTGTTTGCCTTAGATTTTAAGTAAAAGTTATGTATTTGCAATTTACATAAGAGTGATAATGGAATTGCTACAGTCATAACTATTAATGTTGGCCAACTTTTGGTGCTAGCGAAAGTGACTATGAGATAATATTAGATGGTCTGTCTATCTTTGTCATTTCAATGATGAGGTAATTCATATTTTGTTTTAAACGTTGATTGAACAATGACATTTTGTTGACATTCAAAAAAAGGAGAAATAAGAGCGTATTTCATTTTGATTAGGTTTGATTCATTCGTACGTATAAGAAACTAAACGTCGAATATATTGAATGTACGAACCATTTCGTGTCAGACTTTAAAGCTTGCCCCTGCATCACTTTACTTTAAACGTTTCTCTCCAAATGAGCTGACACGTTTTCAACCATCTCAGCCAGCGAAACCATTTTTGCATTTTCTCAGAATATTCTCTATATTTTTCATCAGATGGACTCGTGGCAAGTGGTTTAATGACCGCATGATATCTCTATTCACTCATAACATCAAGAAATCTAATGCATTGGAATCTAGCTGGAGAAAGTCTACATTTCTTATTTATTAGGAGAGGTGTAAGTCCAGGCGAGGTTATAATAATAAAATGTTTATTTCTCCCCGTCTCAAATCATCCGTCGAGAAATGGATCGTGCTTTGGGTTTGAATAAAACAGCAGAATAATGTTAGAGCCCCTAAGATATGATATACTTCTATGCATGCTCATCGCGTAGAGCTCCCAACTCATGGGCTGAGCTTAGTTTCGCAAAAATAGAGTAAAGTGTAAGTAATATTATAGTAGGGAGGGAAGTGAATCAAAATTCTGAGAAAAGAACCGGATCTCAAATACGTGGCATTTCTCAACCTCATTGTAGTCGTGGCGTCCGTGCTTCGGCTTCTCTTTCTCCCTTCTTCCTTCAAATAAGCCGCAATTTAAATACAGATGGGATTTGAAATCTTGTCGCTGGAGCACTATTTCCAGATACCTCATTTCTGACACAACTATTCTGCTCCTACCCATTCAGGAAGGAAGGAAATGGTACGAATTAGGATTTAGAAATGAACAGAAATTATATTCAATTCATCACTTCAACCAGACACACGGTTTTAATGGTAGGAACTCAAATTCAATGTGGGACAATTGAGCCTTGATTGCAGTTGCTTGCGGGTTCACATTCTCAATCACTGGCAGAATACTTGGCTTCCTGACATTTAGTTAGCCGAAAGGATCGTGATTTAGTCGATCCGGGCAATGCAACCGGTACGATCCAATTTAGTCTTTGTCAAGAAAGGCCAACCCTGATTCCTTTGGCGTTAAGATTTTGCTAAAAATTTTATAGACATGTATCCTCATAAATGAAGTTCAATGTAGGCAATCGAAATAGTTGTTACTTGGTTAGAGAATTTGAACTGTAGCTGGTGTAAGGTTGTATAACATTTGAAAAGCACTTCAAATGTGATGCAATTTGACTATAGAACCGATGCTTTCTCTGCATGTTAGTTGGATTTGACAACAAAAGGAGATTTTCCTTAAGAGTGTCTTAATGACAAAAGTCAAGAGAAATATTTCTGAGCTGAAAGGAGGACACAGGAGGGCAGAAGGACGACACACGAAATGTTTCCCAAGTCAAAACTTTGCCTTTCAAAGAATAAATGGGGCAGAATTAAATGAAATTGCGTGCAATCAAACACACACATTGTTCATGTAATACATATACACATAAACACAGAGTCTCCAAGTTCTAGCCCATTTATTGTAGCCTAGAAGAAGGAGCATCATTGCCGCGCCGGAGTTCCGCCAACCCTTCCTTGGGGTAGACTGCAGAGTCAAATCGAATCCTAATACGCTTGCAGAGCAAGAGAAGAGAAAGTGGAGCCGTGAATTCTCACACACCCATGCGACAAATGCATGTATGTAGAGAAAGCAGAGAAAAGTAACTTTTCCCTTCTTCGTTTCCCAAAAAACTTCTTTTCCAAGCATTCGACTCGAGATTTATGGAAAAGAAGAGACAGAGAGTTCAAGAATCGACAGAGTCAGAAGCAGAGAGCTGGTAACGGGAGGCCAAAGGCAAGTCCAATTGTGTGAGAAAAGACGGATACTGAATGAATTGTCTTTTCTTGTTCCCCAATCGAGATTTTTCTCTCTTTTGTTTTTCCACCGGAACGAACCTACAGCATTCTTCTAGGAATTTGAACCCAATCGTTTTTATTTCTCGTCTTTTTCTTCTACTTTCTTTTCATGTAGTTTGGCTTTCATTGGGAGCAAGAGTTGCCAGCCGTGTGTAGTCCTAGTCATTCACGCCAGCAAAGGTGACAAAAGTTGTCATTTCGCAAGAGAACGTCCTTTTGTTTACATTCCCCAGAGAGTGGGCGATGGAGATTCTGTGTTTTGATTGGACTTAACGAACCAGTAGAGGTGGTGGTGACGACGAAGAAGACGAGACTATGTGGAATGTCGCAATTGATAAAAAAAGCAAAATGGATGGTTGCGTTGTGAGAACAGATAGGTTGAGAAAAACTGATTGAAGGAGTTTCAGGAGGAAAACACAAATTCATTGATCCGATAAAATGAAGTGCAACATTGTGAGAGGGGATTTGGAATGAAATTATTTAAGGTGAAATGCGTTTTATGGCATGAGCTACATACACATATATATGGAGTTTGAGTTTTGAGTGCCACCGCCGGCACTTTGAAACTTTCTCCGAAACTCTGGAGTTCATGAATTGAACAGGGAAACATCTGCACTTAAATTTTTCAAATTACATGAACTCTCAATTCAATTCAGGACCAATCCTTTTTGGCTGGAGGAAATCTGTAGTCTTGTGTAAACTCCTAAACCGAGTTCTAGAAAACTGTTTTTTTTTAATCGGTTAAAATTCCTGAACCTATGATGAACTCCAAATTGAAACAGTTACTGAGTATCGATTTTTAAGCCTTTTAAAACAAATCATCCATAAAGCAAATCGTTATGGAACACAAATTGGATTCTATTCTCGCTTGACGCGACTCAACTCGTAGAAATATTTCCAAGCGCCATACTTTCTTCTTGAGTTTGAATTATATTTCATGATGTAGGGCAGGGGAAAGGACAGGATGCAATTTGGCAAGATTGAAATCTATTTATGCCAGAAGATTTAAAAAAGTGAGTTGAGATTGTCTCATTTTTGTTCCCGAAGAGATCAATTGAATTCCACTCCTATGAAATGGCCTCCGCTCGCACTTGGCTCTTATCCAATGCGGTGTCCGTGAAATTTTGATCGACTCGACAGGAATTCTACGAAGAATGACAATGAAATGGGAACCAAGTGCCAAGTTTTGTTCAAGCAAATCCTACCCGTAGGTTTTATCTTTCGTCCCCTTTCGTATTACGATTGCAAAGGGCATTCGGTTCCTCTCGGAACACGTAATTTAGGCGTCTCAAATTCTAAATCCGAGCATCCTTCTTCCTCCTACTTACCAAAATTTTGTAATACATAGTGCTTTGCTTTGTCCAGCATAATTTGCGACTGGGCCCACTATTACTTCTGTCTTCTCCTTTATCAAATACTTACAATACTCATATTTCCAAGGAGCATTTTCCGTTCCAGGTTTCACAAAATTTTCATGTGCGCTTTATTTTTATGCTGTAAATTAATTCAAACACGGCCGTTGGCAGTTTCGTTGTTGTTTCAATACAAACTAACTGCCTGATCAAATAACTTGAACTTAAAGCTTCAAAAACTTCTAATATTTGATGGTTCAGAGCATCCAACTTACACGTTATGAGTGCAGAATCCTAGGAAATCTATTTTCTGAACCTTGCATGCACGCACGTGTTGGATGCATGATTCTTCTTATAAAGAAAGTAAAACATAGTTGCATGACTTCCTTACCCAAAGAAAACAACTTGGTCAACTCCTCCAGAAGAGCAACCATATATTTGAGATGCTTGGGGGAAGTTTTAGATAGGAGAAAAAAGTCAGTATCTTCGAATTAGAAAACTCGAGAAGATAGATTACATGAAATAATTAACTTGCTGTTGATTTAATTCTGAGCCAGATCCTGGTAAACAGTAAACAGAATGAATTGATTTTCGGCCCAACTCCAATGTTCACCGAAGACTGCTCTTAACTGATTTAATGAAGGCAATTCCATTCCTCGTGATTATTTAAGACGTGAAACAAACCGCTGCTAATTACACATGAAGCGAAGAGAAATGGCTTCCTGACTTTCTCCTTACTTTCTCCACTAATAGTTTATATAGTGGGGTGTCAGTCAGAGAGACACTCGACGGTGGCGAGGAAAACACTCGAGGGTTTGGTTTGGAAGGAAGACTCAAGAAGTAGAAGAGAAGAGGAAGAAGAAGAGCAAGAAGAAAAGGAAGAAGTTGAAGAAGGAAAGTATTGCTTTGCGGTTAGTTTTGTTCGGGTCGGTTGGAGTCAGGAAGAGGTGGGAAGGACTTAATGAGCTTTTCCTTTTGACCTTATTTGAAGAGTTTAGAGAACTAAGTACGCTGCTGTAGTTTTGCTAGAGTCGAAATGTAAGGGATTGGAAGGGACGACGAGTGAATGAAGGAGTGATTAATGACTCTGGAGTGAGTAACAAATGTTTTTCCCATTCCACAAAGAAGTGCGAGAAAAGTAAAGAGGGAGTTTTCCAGTTTTCTCCCCTCAACTTCTTCTTTTGACTCACGTTGTTCAATTTGGGCGATTCCTCATTCCCGGAGGCACTGCTTTCTCCATTTTAGCTCCCAAGAATTTCATTCCTACCTTTCTTACTTCCTTGTTTACGAATACGACGAGCGACTACATACATAACATAGTCCTTCTCCCATTTCACTTCACACGTCCGTCTCTTTTCAAAGCTCAGATTCAAAGAATCTCCGATGAGAGTGAAAATTGACTCTCCGCTAGTCCTTCTCTCTTTTCTTTGGCGGATATGTCACGTTCATTAATTCTTCTTGACTAGTGACTTCCACTCCTTGAATGACGCTGGATATATGTATGCACATATGATTCGAAAGCCTTGGTGGTGTTCGCTTTCATTTTGAGCAATATTTTATCGCTCTACGTCGCTGTCTATTCCTCATTTCGAAATTCAATCTCAACCCTTCGTTTTATCTTTCACTTGGTTCGAAGACTTTCTGTTTCTTTCATTTCTTGCGTACCATGCTGTGTTTGTGCAACTCCAATCGCAGAATAGCGAAGCAAAGCTGCTTGCAAGGAAATTTAAATGTTTGAAAGCAAGCTAAGCTTGCTAGTCACTTTTGTTGAAGAAATATCTTAAGGGAGGCAGAAAGGAAAGATAGGATTGGAGATAGGATGACATTTTATAAATTATAGCATCACAGTGTTTGAGAATTGGGCTTGGGAATTGAGAACAAAAGGCTCAGAACGGACTGATTGTCTTCAGCAAATTAGTATTCAGATAAAATAATGTAATTCGTGCTCATATTCACACTCGCTTCCTGTCTCGTGAATAATGACGAGGAATTCGTTACACAGAGACTTGGCTTATCAGACGGGATTCGCGTGGTGATAATTTTCCTGAGTGAGTTGAGGGTTGGTTGTAAATTGTGCTGCTGTCGGATGTGAGAGTTCAACTAACAAAAGAGCTCATGACATCTCCGCGCAACGTTTATAATTATCACTCAAACAAACTTCCGACTCTACAGGCAAACAGCACAGCTCGTTTGAGAAATGTCCTTTTTGATATCATTGCTTGCAATTAAACATTTCATAAAAACTACAAATGCTAAACGTCCAAATAAACCATTATGTCAGTGATCTCATCAGTACTGCTTTTATGCAGTTTGTAAGACAAAAGTTACAAATTGCAAAAAAGTGAATAATCAGATTCCAACCAGATTTTTCATTATCCCTCTCTTAACTTCAGAGTATGCCGAGACATTGAATTGTTTTTTCTAAAGGTATTGTTGGACTTTGATTTGATAGCCAACCAATGTTGCTTTTGTATTGCACGAAATGAATCGATAGGAAAACGGCAAAGCAGTAAACAATTCCAAAATCGTGCGTTACTACATTGAGTGTAAACATATTTCAACAATAGGGAAAATACCCATTTGAAACCGAATTGCTCTACTTCTACCAACATGATCAACAATCAAGCAATAATTGACTTTTGTTGCTATTGTTCCTTGTTTCGACGTAACAAAGAAATCTGACACGTAGCCTTCTCAGAAATACAATGAACTAAGAATATTGATTGCCGGACCCGAAAATTCAACTTGTCGCCGTCAAGTAGTACCCTACGTTTATACTTCCCGTTTTGGTTTCACGTTTTACGTCCTGCGTCACGTCGAAATCATGCTCAGGATTCACGCGTCAAGTCGGCTCATTTATACTTCTAGTTTCACGGCC